>JASAMV010000210.1:0-11466 GCA_030248065.1 Rhynchonema sp. JSB1_4
GTCTTAGTCTTAGTATTAGTCTTAATAAGAATAATGTCTTAGGGCTCCACCAGATAGACCCGAAACCCGAAACACGAAATATAAATTTTTTCTATGTCCATGTTTCGGGTTTCGGGTTTTGGAAAAAAACCCGAAACCCGAAACACAAAGCATGATAATCGAAAATGTTTCGACTGACTGTATAAATTGTGCTCGTCAGCTACAAGTGACAAGACCGAAACATTTTCGATTATCATGCTTTGTGTTTCGGGTTTCGGGTTTTTTTCCAAAACCCGAAACCCGAAACATGGACATAGAAAAAAATTGTGTTTCGGGTTTCGGGTCTATCTGGTGGAGCCCTTAGTGAATGCAAATGTTCTCCGAATCTTCAACATGCAGTTGGGGGCGGTTGTTGAAGTCTGGCGATAAGTGATAAGTGATTGATAAGCAGGCAGCGTTGCGCGTATTCTACGCACCGTTCGTGGGCGCGCAAAATTCAAAGGCCAGGCATCGAAGTGCAGTCCGTAAACTCGAGTGCATCTTTTTCGCACATGAATATGCACAATTTCATGATTGCTTTATCACAAAAATACGAATGCCTGATTTCGCAGCAAAACACCGCGATTCGGTTCGACGCGTTCCACAAGCACAGCTGCACTGCAGTCGATGTCCCCGGCAGCCAGACGTTTGGCATCCGGTAAACTCGGAATTCGTCTCGGCACGGACAAGGCGTTGAAGGCCAGCTACACGCCCTCACCCAGACGCACTCCGGGCAGGGGCACCCCTGGCAAAACACCGACTCCGGTCAGGACCAATGCCAAAGCGCCGCGGACACCTGTTGTCCCCAACGTGGATGTGGCACCGAATCTGACGGACAATCTGTTGAATCTGAATGCCAGCAAACGACCCAGCGCCAAGGACTTCTTTGCCAGTTGACATTGCTGGCTGTGTGATTTTCTCGTGTCTCAGACAAGGGGTGCGCCACAGTGGGTTTTAAAAAAGGGTGATCTTAAGAAGAGTTTGTTTTTTTTCACCCGCTGCTTTGTCCCTGATTTTATCATAGATTATTACCAGTGCTTGCTTTCGTGATACATAATTATTCATGTCAATTATTGTGAAACACCATTGTTTGATTCGCATGCAGGCAGATATCACCAAGAAAATAAAGCGGTAGCAATATCCAGAATATTGCGTTCATCATATCATGTACCGTACAAATATGCGCCCATGTTCGATTAGCACTGTAGGTACATACACCATTGACGTGAATGCCGTCGAAGCAAAAACCACATTATATTATCTTTGGGCTGCGCACTGCTATCAATACATAAACTGTGCGTGGGACCGATGTACTCAGACTGCGTGTTTTTTGAAACATCAGCAAAGCGTCTTTATGGAATTATGCTTGTGTCGGACCTGCGTAGTCGTGCTCAGTTTAGCGTGAATAAAAAGTTGGATAGTCACAAGGACTAACTGTAATAACAGTTGCGCCGATCGACGTTTATGCGCTTGCACAATGCAATGATGTTTTCGTGCGCAAGCACAAAACCAGCTCGTGTGTGTTGTTGATTGTCACGTGGCCGCCATGTGCATTCTTGCTGACGATGATCTGGTGCACCGCCCTTCTGTGAACACAGATCAGAGATGGCACTGTCAAATCACATGCACGCAACTGAAAATCTCAAAAGTTGGTGGCACAAAAACGCACGTGACCCTCATACCTTGCGTCAGAGCAAGATATAGTCAACGCATATGTACCTTTTTTCTCTGACCGAAAATCAGCGAGCAAATATGACAGCGCGTTGACACATATGTGCACAAAGTGAAACATGAGCCAGCTAGAGTGATCCTTCTTATCATGCGCAAGTAAATACACATGTGCATGCCCAGGTTGTCCTACCGGTTGCCTCCAGTGGGGCTACTTTTGCGTTGTATGTACAATGCGAAAAATTCGGAAGGTATGGGCTACGTAGCTCCAACTCAAGTGTGGTATCATGCACGTCTGATGTTGAGGTGAACTTTGAGTCACGGCCAGCAGTGCAGAGCCAGTGCATTGCAATCAAAAATCAGTTCTCCTATTTACGATAAATTTCTTGGTGACGAAAAAAGTTTTCATAAAACCAATTTTTTTTGAAACGAGCGTAAGTCCTTTTAGTAATTTAAGTGAATTCTATTTTTCTTTCCATACAGTTTTTCTGTCGTTGCACCAAACCGGCAGCATCCCCCCACCTCTCCGAAGTTCGGGAGCCGACATCAAAACATCAACATTACGCTGCCGACCTGGCCCTGGGGATTGGTTTGATATTATATTTTCGAGGAAACATTGTCTCCCTTGATTACACGACGCGCGATATATGCACTTTATAGCACATAAAAACAAGCACCCACAAAAACTTGTATGGTACCCCACCCGACCCGAAAAATCTTCCCCCTCCCCCCCAAAAACCGGATTCCCCTCCAAGATTCCGGATACTAAAGTGCACTGGGTGCTGTCTTGTGACGTGCTTTGCACAAAAGATGATAGATCAATAACGATACGATTTCGCCTTGTGGACACGCATTGCGTAAGATCTGTCGATGCAGTTTCGGCCCATAATGCCAGACTGCAAGGGCGCCCTGGGCCCAGGGTTGGGCAAAAAACGTTTTTTTTTCAAAAAACGCCCAGATGACCAAAATATGCCCCCCCAAAAAATTGGAAAACGCTCATGTTGGGAAGAAAACGTGGTTAAATGAAGTAATTCTATGTGTTCTGAGGCGTTCTGAGGTGTTCTGAGCGAGTTGTTAAGATCCCATTTCAGACCCGCATCGTGGGACCAACTTTGGCCGGGATCATCACTGAAAGTCAAACTCTGTATATCGACGTATCTCGAATAAAGTAAAAATTGGTCCCAAATTTTTTGGAAAAAATGGGACAAAAAATTGATTTTCCTTGATAATCAGAGTACTTTCCCTGAAAAATCAGGGAAAATCAAGGAAATTTCAGGATTTAAAAAAAACGGAAAACGACCCAAGCGTTTTTTTTTGAAAAAAAAAACGTCGTTTTTTTGCCCAACCCTGCCTGGGCCTTGTCAATGACAAAGGCGCCAGTGGTTACCACCATAAACCGAGAATACCCGCCCCGGATTTTTCCACCTATGTGTATGTACCCTACCCGCCCCGCCAAAGAAGCCACAGCACTGAATACGCCCCATATGTAGTTGGTGTCAAGTTCTGAATCCGAACGCTAACTACGCGCAGCTCTGAAACATTGCGCGCAGCTGCCTGGCTGGCCGCACGTGTGTCTTTTGCCCGAATGTTTCAAAAGCTTATTTTCGGGGTTAGATCTGAGCATGAGCATTAACTGTCGGGCGTATTTTATTGCACGGCTGCAAATATATAAATTTATGACGTATACATGGTCTATGGAAGCACTGAACGCCACCGAACCAAGCGCACTGTTGGTTTTGCAGCCAGTGCGCAGACTGTGGACAGACAATTGCGCAGTTGCCCAGTGGAGTCAGTCCGAGAAGCATCACTTTGATCGATCTGGGAGAAAAAAAGGCTTGAGAGACCAAAACTCCGGAACCAAATAAGTGATTCCAGTGATGTACGTGGTTGGGGGGAGGGGGATGGGGGTAATATGGGGATATGCTGAACGATATGAACTTATGATATCCCAACAATCTACGGAACCGGTCACGGCCGATCGCCATAGGCGAAAATCCAAACTAGCCGTAATGTTGTGTTTTGCAATTTATCATGTTCAGAATTTGCGGTGATTTCAGAAATACTCGATTCATCTCAATCCGACCAAGCATAAAGCCGTAAAGACTTTTTTCCTCAGGGGGAAACGGAGACGTACCCACCTGGGGGGAGGGCGGATGACCATCCAAATTTGGAGAAAAATAATTTTTTGAGGTCGAAAAGTTGACCCGTTTTTTTGGCGCTTTTTGGAAACATATCTCAATAAAAAGGGTATTACGGCAATTTTTGACAACACTGACATACATACATTGGGGTAAAATCTAGTCTTTAGCGGCTTCATATACAAAGGCGAGAACACAATAATTGCTGCATCGTGAGTGCAGCCGGTGCATGGTAATTATGATTGTGTTGGCGCACATTCAAACACCCGCGTCAGCCTGACAGCCAGTGCGACGTCACGTGACTTTTGTTGCACAGACTGCTGATCTAACGTAGCTGCTACGTTGCTGTAGCACAACAGGCATAGCACCACTATGCTGAACGTGGCAGGCTGGGGAATGTTACACTCGCGATTGACCTCCCTTCCATGAGTTGACAGAAATGGTTGGTACTGGATTCTTCGTACTTGTAATAAATGCCATAAAAGCCATTATTGGAACCAAAAACACTTGGGCCCCCCAAAAAACGGGGCGGCCCGGCGGCTCCCCCGCCCGCCGCGCACAGTATTCGCCGCTCGCAACACCCGCACAAGAACCAGCTTATCTGGACGATTCGACTTTTACATAAATTCACGTGAGTTTAAGCTGCCGACCTGGTGATTGGATTGGTGTTATCCTTTTGTGAAACAGTACATCACTAAATACACGCGGCACTTGGGCACAAAGTTAGTGGTCGCGTCCCCGCCCAGCTGTACATTTGGAGGCAAATTTGCCAGAGGCGTTCGCACTGACGAGCCCTGGCGCCTCGGCCTGTCTGCGAAAGCAGGGCGAAACAGATCAACATTACTGCACTCAGTACATCAAAACTGGTGCTTTCGTTGCCCCAAACCGACAGCATTTCACCTCTCCGAATATCGGGAGCCGACGAAACTTGCGTGGGCCGTTTGTAGCTTTCGTGAAACATTAGTTTCAATTGTAATGAAGCCTAGTCGTGGTGTGAATGAACCACGGTGTATCACACGAGTCAAGTGAAATAAAATGATAGCATGAGATAAACTACACATAATACAAATAGGTCCCCTGACCAGTTACATCACAAATAACTTTTGACTATCGATGTTGCCAAATGAGCGATTGAACCCGGCCATCAGGTCGGTCATATAGATTCAGCTACCCGACAAGTATTTCTATATTATGTGCAGCTTATATTCTCAATTCTGTGTGGTTTATGAGTGAATCTTGCTTATTCGACCACAAACTGTTGTGTGTGATGCCACAGAGCAGCAATCATCGGTCCATATCAAGCACAGACTGTTGGATCGCACCGAAATGACGCAAACACCCTTCATAGGTGATGCAAACCAAGTCACAAAAGTGACTTGTCAATTAAAGTTGCATTTTTTCGCGTTTTTGCGTGTTTTTTTAGGAAAATCTGGTAAAACTTCCCCGAATCTCAGACGTTTTAAAAAAATTTAAAAACAACCTTGTTTTAAAAATTTTATTTCCAACCCTGCTGGTGTCATCACGCCAATGAAAAGCGTGTCTTTACAAGCTCGATTTCAAGTTTTCAAGTTTACGAAGATGCAAATTGAGAAATATGAGATCCCAACTGGTCAACAGTTTAAACCAAGAACACCAGCTGAAAAAAAGCAGAAAATGCAAAGGCATATAGGTAGGTACGCTCATTCATTACACGAAAAACCTCTGGCTCAACGCGCACTCTGCCCTTGTTTGCACACCGCATTAACTATCCGTCCATGGAAGTACACATGCCGACAACAATAAGCTCCCACAAACGGACGCGCTATAGCGCTATACATATGTACATACCATATACATATGTCTATACACACGCACAGAAACCTGATAATCATGTCACCCTAGTTTCCCGTCCAAAGACCAGGCCCACACCCTGGTTTATGAATGTTATCGATTGACATTTTAGTGCGCAGTTCATGTATTACCCATTTCCGAGTGGTCACATTTGTGTGTCTGAGAACCAATGGACAGGTTGTGTATGTATATTTATTGTCAATGTCATTGGTTTGCACTTGGCTGGTTATGGGCATGTATGATTTTGCGTACATCTCTACTCAGATGCATTTGACATGGGTTATCGCCATCAGCAGATTTTGTGTGGGCAAAAATTGGATTTTGCGAAATATTCCATTTCGCACATGTATGGGTTGGCATTTCCCAGACTTTTGTCTGCACGCATGACGTTTTTCACCCGTTACAATTTGGGAGTCAAGTCCAACCCTGCCCGGGTGCGCATCTGGTACACGTAACACGTAACGTGGGTAAGGCATGGCAAACTTATGTGAGCGCATTTTTGTTGCCTGGTAGAGATTATAATGCGGTTGTATACATGTGTGTGTGTGTGGGTGTGTCCGTGTGTGCAACCACACCATAGGTTTATGTTTGGCTGGCACACACCACACGGATACAGATGCATAAGGTATCCTATCCCATCTGGCGGTTGTTGAAAGGAAATTGACTTTTTCTCTTTCGGTTTTTTGTCAACTATGGTGGCTACACATTCGTGCGTTTTTGTGTTATGGTTCGAAGCTGGGCGGTTATGATGAAAACTACTTTAAAAGCCCTGGTGTTCGTGTTTGTCCCGGCATCATCTGGCCGTTTTTCTCAGTGGTAAACTGTGCTGTCAACATAACAGCTTTTTGCCTGAAAAATTGAGATTTAGCCCCTGTCTAAATAAGCCTAACCTTGCCTCCCATGCACAGAATTTCTTTCAGACGAAACGTAGCACATGCTTTTGCTTAAAAGTTTATTTTTGTGTTTCCAAGCAGCAAAATTTCGCAGACGATCCAAACAATGTGCTGAGTGCAGTAACGTTGGCCTGTTTCGCCTTGCTTTCGCAGACAGACCGAGGCTCCAGGGCTCGTCAGGGCGAACGCCTCTGGCAAATTTGTCTCCAGAAAGCCCCACCAGTAGATCTTATTGCTGGTCTGTAACATAGCTAATACGTGCAAACTCATAAACAGAGTTTCGTCAAACAAGCTTCTGTGTTTCCTTGGGGGCTGAACAGGAATTCTTCAGTGAGGCAACAACAACCTTTCACGTTAATTGTTGTCTTCTTCTTTCTTGAGGGAGATGACTATATGCGTGTGTTGTCCCAAAACCTAATCACGAAATTCTGCCTTAATTGCCATGCCACACGTCACCAGCCTGGGTCGACCCCAAAACGATTTTCTTATTTTATTGGCTCTCTTCTTTTCCTAAACAGTTTACTTCAGGCCACTTTTGGCGTAGAGTTCTCCTGAAATGAATTTCTATTTAGTGCTACGTTCTTCTTTCGCTCATAACAGTTCATCAAAACCAATACGAAATTGAACGTGACGATCGGTCCAGTTTATAGCTTTCGGCACGCATGTGACTTTTTTGCATGGGGGATAGATCATGATTGACTGACACCCGTTAATTTAAAATGTGTTCCAGATTACACACAGCTGGCCAAAAATAGTGGCATATGTAGGTACATAGATCTGGTTAACCGTTATTCTCCGTACAAAAAGACACGGGATAAATTAAAGGAAACAACGAATTATCAAGATTCATTCCGTTACATTTGCAGCAAAATACAGTTAACTGCATAGTATTCAGCAAATAACATAAATTAAACAAATAAAAACAATCAAAAATAATAATGGCGGATGAAAAAGAAGCGGCGGATGATGAGCTGAAACCATCAGCCATTGCGGCCGAACTGCGCGCGTCGTGCGCTGATCTGCTGACACCGACGTTTGACACGGATTTCAATTTGTTGCGATTCTACAACGGACACGATGGTGATATGGAAGTCGCAAAGCAGGTACTCAGACGACATTTGTTGAACAGGTACGAGGGTTCGGGCACATCTATGGGTTTGTTGTCTTGGTGCCAGTATTATTCCGCGACTTTTCAGGCCCTGAAGTTCAGGCCCATTTCATTCTGCAGCGTGCATGTAGCGCACCATTTCAAAAATAATTTTGGCACTTTCGTACATATTTCCTTGTTTTTTTTCCAGACGAGTGTGGGAGCTGGACGATTACACAAAGTTGCCCGATCTGGAGATCATGCGTGAATACGTGCCCACTGCGCTGATAGGTAAGGTGATATGTTGTGCATTTGGTCGCAACCTAAAAAGGCCGATTGCCAATGAAACATCATGGATAACTCAAGTTCCAGAACTTGGAACCACAAAGCATCTTTGTTGATTGCCTAACGAGCGCCTTTTACCAAGAGTTCTTATTGAATAAAACGGCATCAAATTTGCCTTGGTCGCAGGTGACTGTTCTATCGAACTATGTATATTTTTAAAGATTTGATGACAGCGCCCTAACTTTGACCAGCGTGTACGCTTCTTTATCGGGAAATACAGGACCGAATTTTCTAATAAGTCGAAGAGAATAACAAACTAAATAACCGGAGAAACCATAATGACGGAGCAGGTTCAACGGGCAAGGACAATCGGCTGTACGCTATTGAATGTCACGGACGGGCGGATTCGCACGGATTGATGCGATCGGTGAGGGCGCACGAATTCCTGTTGGATCGATTGCGATGCTACGAGCGAATACTGCGAATGATGAATGAACAGGTGAACTGCGAGTGCGAATAATCGGAATATTTAGTGCCGGCCGAGCGTGCATAGGTTAGGCATCGTTGTGGTTTGTTGGATACACAGTGCGGCGGTACTTTAGTGTGAGAACAAACTGTTTGAGGACCACTTTTTTGCTTATGTCGAAGTTGTTGATCAATACCGAAATTATCGAGATTATGTTGCACGCAAAGTGATCAGAGCCAGATTAGAGACCGAACCGCTCACCATATCGGATATCGGCGGCAGTGTTCAATAACAAGTAGCGCAGCACAGAATTGTTGCATCAATTCCGCGCATAAACAGACAAAATCTGTGGTTGAAATCGATCTGTGGAGACGAATTGCCTTCATGAAGATCTACTTTGGACACCAATTTGTTCCCAAATGAAGCGACTTTGACTTCCAGGAAAGTCAGACTGGTCGACAATCGCATTTGATTATCATCATTGACATGGACGGTTTGGCGATGGATCCGACGCTGCTCACAACCGTCACAAGTTCGTTGACGCGATTTGCGGACTTTACTTTTTTTAGTTTTGCCTTTTGGATGCAAGGCGTACGGTATACTTTCTAGGATTTATGCAGTAAGATTCTTTTCACATAATACGGGCGGTGCACTAGGACATCGTCCGTACGAATTGGCTTATAGTAACGTAGTTAATTATGCTGGCCTCAAATCGTCTCGTCCAATCACATGTACGTATTATTTCTCGCGCTCATTTGGGGCTCATGTATTATTGCTTGTGACAAAAAGATTTGACTCGCCACGACTTGACGACAATACTGTAGCCTACGAATGCACCAGATGACCAGCACATAATACACTAAATCTCTTTTGCCCGATGCGTAAGTAAACTGAATGTAAAATGATCGATCATAATAAGAAGATTGTTGCAGATCAATTCCGTCTCTACTGGACGGGTGTGTTCAGCAACTATCCGGACATGATCCAAGCGATGATCGTGATCAATTCGCCCAGTTTCATGCCGATGCTCTGGACGGCGCTGTCGCCGTTCTTGCCGCAGAAAATCATCGACATGGTTGGTGATTGATTCGATTGATTAATTGATTCTGATTATGTCGATTTGTTTGAATAATACTAATTGAGTTATGTATAGGCAAACTACGCCAACACGAGCCCGATTTCGGAGGTGGTGAACTTGTAAAACGCAAAGAAAGAGAAAATCATCATGCTCCATGTTGTATGCCACAACGTGTAACGTTTCCCAAATCAGCAGCCACGTCATGAATGTTTCACCATTTTGCTAGCTCCGAAATCGGGCTCGTGTTGGCGTAGTTTTACTTTACATGTTCACAAAGTTCGTGATCAGTGCGCGATTACCTTGGGATGCAAGTGCTTGAAGTTGACCAACTCGTTGGCAGTGAACCGCCCTTCATCAATGACCCGTCTAGACGGTCGTGTCACCATACAGTATGCCATTTTCAATCAACAATTTAAAAATAAGAAAATATTTCTACAGATCGAAATTCTGTCAACACCCGACATGTGGCAGCCGAGATTGCTGGAAATCATCGATGAGGATTGTCTGCCTGAACAATGGGGTGGCACGATGACCGGACCGGATGGTGGGTCGTGTTCTGGATATTGTTACTTTTGGAATTTTGCCTATCTGATATTCTGATGCTTGGCAGACGCATAAAGAGAGGTTCCAGCCGGCTAAACGACGACCATTTCCAGAGTCCGAGCCTAGGGAAAGCATAAAGTTTGCCGTTGGCCCATTCAAAGACAAAGCAATATCGCTGTCCGCTTTTCTATCCGTTCTTTCCAACACGCAGCTGATAAATTTTGCGATACATGAACTCTGTATGTACAGTATGTGCGTGCAGAAAAGTCTAACCTTGACACTTGATGATCTGTAATGATAATTGTGATTTCGCTACTGCCGAATAGTGTGTGTTGCTCAAAATAAATGACCAAAAACCCCGTATAGGTCGTGCCACGGGTCCCATATCTGTTACCCGGAGCCAATCCCCCCGCCGTGACCACACCGACCTCCCACACCGTCCTACTCACTCGTCCCTCGGCTTGAGCTTCAAAGTGTTTCCCAGGACCACACATGTCTCTAATCTTTCTTAGTGTTTTGTATTTCATTTCGGTTTTTTTCTTGTTTTTCGTTTTGTAAAAGACGAAACAGTAAGGGGGCTCTGAGTTACATACTTCTCACCCTCCTATTTTTTCATTTTTTTTTCTTCGTGTTCCTTTCGCTCTTCACTGCCTCTTCGACACCGAGAAATCTCTTGTGAGGGGACAGTTTGACTCAGGTTTGTTCTCGAATGACACCCCCCCATTAGAAAACGTGGTCAAACAAAACTAACAAAGCTTCAAGATAGTCCATACATCATGTCTTCACGGCAACTCCATGCAGACAGACAACACACGCGCATGATGTTGCGTGGAGAGCCGCCCATGACGCTGTGCCGATAAAAGTGAACCGCATTCTCAGCCACGCACAGCACAAAAATATTCGCTGCCAATATAAGTGGTGCAGCCTATTTTGGTTGCCCGTTTCGTCCTGCCCTTACAGACAGGTCATCGTCAGTGCGAATGCACCAGATGGCCACATGACCCAAAAAAAACCGATGTTGTGCAATGAACCATTCAATCATCGGCACAACAGCGAATATGATCGAACATTTACGTTCGCCATCTGGTACCACAGTCTGGATCAATTGTCGATGGCTGGCGGCATCAGATCTTTAATCGCTGGAGCTTGATGATGTGATTGAATGGAAAGCTGAATGCCGAATTGGTCTCGTGTAAGACCATCGATCGCTATTGATTCAAGGCGAACGGGTCGGGCGTGTATCACGTGAAAATCTGGCAACGAGCCAGCCTGGATTCGCGGACTTCGTGTGGAATACCGCGTGTGCATCGAGACGGTCGGCGGTCATGTGACCGTGTTGGATAGTGACAGTGTCCCTAACAATCAGGATATGGCCGAACAGATACTGGATAAACAGGAACAGGATCAGGCTTGAAACGTCAATACTAGCAGCTCGTCGTGATTGCACCAGGGCGACCAAA
>JASAMV010000211.1:0-12412 GCA_030248065.1 Rhynchonema sp. JSB1_4
GCAATAAAAAACTTGAACTTGAACTTGGAGTGATCCACAGCCCACACCTAAGTGACGCGTGCCAGATTTTTCCACAATCGTTTCTGCGTCTTCCTTCCATTTCTCTGCTCTATTTGTCGAAATTCAAATGTGTCGGTTGCAGGCATGCGGTTATCGCCAAGCAACGCAATTATTGGATGTGGACGTGCGGTGTGGTACTCCAACTGGATCCGCAAAGTTCCGCTCCCTCTGTTGCAATATATTTGTTTCGTATGTGACTGAGGCTGATGGAGCAATTAGCGACCGATTTGTGGTTGTTATCGTTGGTGTTATACAACTGGTTAGTCTTTCATTAGTGTTTACCTCAACGTTCACTTCATTGTTTCGTATGTTGTACAGTCTTTGATCGCTACTGGTGCCAGCAGGAATGTGATCCATAAACGAACTGGTCGCGTCTGGTAGATGGTAGGTGACCACGGCTGGTTGTTGATGACATTTTGTGTCTACCGCTGCTGCCTGGCATTGCGAGTCCTCGTCGTCGTCACCTGCGACACAATTGGGTTGACTCATTTTTATTTTTTTTTGTAAATCGTCTTCGTACTCTTACAACAACTCAATTTTCATTCGCCAGCTACGTTTTTCTCATGAATGGATTTCGTATTTCGTTCTCGTAACAGGTGAGAACACTAATTTTAGGATAAACTGTAAGCTCACCATAATCGCCATCAACCACAACATTTTCATGTGCCGGACTGAGAACCGGTGGACCGGTGTCCATATCCAGCGCACAATCGTCCTGTGGTGCTTGGTCGTCGTTTTCTGATGTGAACATGGTTATTTTAATTTGTTTCATTTTTTTGCATAAAATTTACTGAAAATTTACCCTGAATTTCAATGAACTGCGTTTCTTCATTGTATTGCTGGTCGTGCTCTGATTCGACATACGCAACGCTGCCCAGACTGACGGCGTGCAGTTGGGCTGGCTGCATTGGATGTGCTTCCTTATTTTACTAGATTGGGAGTCAACCACGAGCTGTTCGATTCGAAATGAGCGACCGATGATTTTGAAAAATGAGGAAAAACAAATTCTACCAGCTTGATAGTAATACCACACCTCAGTCGGTGACATCGACCGCGGTGGGTGTCGTGTTCGCGCAGTAGCCATCGCCAATCGCTGGCGTTGCATCATCTCGTCGTGTTTCTGATTTTTTTGCTGCGCAATCGTTATCGCACGGCGGGACCTGCTGTGATAAAGTACCGAAACTGTGCACGTAAATACGAGCTTCAATTCACACTAGCGGAAAAACTGAATTTTTTATATTTTAGGAAAAACTTCTAAAAAAGGAAAAACAAGAAAGGACCGTCGCGTGTAAGGATACAGGAACCCAAAATAACGTATTTTCGACCCACATTGACGTTAGTACAGCCAGTGCAGTGATTTTCACATATTGATGGAAATGCGTTCTAAAACACTAATTTCGTGCGCAGCGCGCGATTCTTCGCCTATTTGTGTTCAAGGTGCAACGTTAAGAAATATGAGAAATTCAGTGATATTTTGTCTGCCGCTCGATCAAAAACTCAAAACCTCCTTCCAAATCTTGGAAGATTTCACTTTTTTCGGGAGCGAAAAGTGCCTCTCCTCTATCAAGAGACAGCGAAACTCCAAGGGTTGTCTCGAGATAGATACCCTCCCCCATCCCCCTAAGGGTTGACTCGAGATAGATACCCTCCCCATCCCGGATTCCCTCTCCCATCCCCCTAAGCGTTGATTGGAGAGGAGATACGTACATATCCCTCAGGGGGAATCCCCATCCCCCACCTACTATAGTGGGTTCAATAAAATTAATGGGAGGTTCTATTCGCGACAATACGTTAAAGGGGAAATTGCACATTCCTAATCGCCTTTCAAGTTTTACAAGTGTTTAGACAGCAATGTGGGCATCACAAAAATCAAATAATTTGGTACAAACTGTCAAACATGTACCCAGGAGATTCCGTTTAAGACAAGCCACTGGGAACAAAATTCGGCGCGGACCGGCCGAATTTCTACCTGCGCATTCAGGCAAATTGCCTGATCAAAAAGCTGTCAAGGCGACAGAATGTTTCGCACGATTCTTGAAACTCACTAACTATAGAATTTCGCTTTTCTTTATATTTCGAATTTCGACGAATTGTTCCAACGTGTCTGCTAAATGTTTCATGCTCTGCTTGTCACGCTGGAACAATTCGTCGAAATTCGAAATATAAAGAAAAGCGAAATTCTATAGTTAGTGAGTTTCAAGAATCATGCGAAACATTCTATCGCATTGACAGCTTTTTGATCAGGCAGTTTGCCTGAATGCGCAGGTAGAAATTCGGCCGGTCCGCGCTGAATTTTCTTCCTGATTGTTCCCTTTAAACTGCTTCTCCTGGGTACACGTTTGAGAGTTTGTACCAAGTGATTTGACTTTCATGATGCCCACACGACTGTCTAAACACCTGTGGAGTTTGAAAAGCGATTAGGAATGCGCAATTTGCCCTTTAAAACTCATAAGACACATGAACCAACCTACCTACCTTTTGCTTTTATTGGGCATGCTTGTAGCAGCTGCCGGATGGGTTGCAACATGCTGTTGTTTCGGAGAGCTGACTGCTGGTTTCCGTTGCCGTTGCTGGGGATTTGGGCTTTTTGCTGATTTTGATTTCGAAGCTGGTTTCGGATTCGGCTTTGCTGCCGGTTCCATGCGCTGTTTATTCGTTGTCATCACTGTTCTGGCAGTTCGTGAGCCACGACTTAGTTGTTTCACAGCAGTTTTGGCTGCTTTTGCATTTTTTGTCGCCTTCTTCATTGAGATTGCTTTCGTTTTTGCGGGTGACTTCTTCCTCGCCATCGCCAGCGTTTTACATGTTGATTTTCGGTTCTTTGTCATTTTAAGCTGTTTTGCAACAATGTTCAAAGTCCTTGCTGCTCTTGAAAACACAAACCATCATGAAAATAAACGTGAAAAAAGTGAAGGCAGTATATGGGAGGCAGTCCCCCCTTCCCCGGCTTCTGCCTCTTGCACAACCGGCTGTGTTTGTGAAAGAAGAACGAACCATGCCCCAAGAAAATAACCACATGTCAGTGATCACTGACACTGACCCCTTTTAGGGGGGTCTATTCCGGGCGGGCCGGGCCAGTGTAGTTCCTGGGGGAGGGGGTAAGGTAGACCAACCGCCTAAGGTAGACTAACCGTAGCGACCAAGGTACACCAGTACACTAGCCACCGCGCCAGGTACACTAACCGCCTCAATTTTTTACCTAAAATCGGCATTTTTAGGCTTAAAATGGGCATTTTTAGACCTAAAATGGGTGATTTTTAGGCCAATGATGTCAAAAGTCGCCAAAATACCCTTTTTATGGAGAATTTTTTCCAAAATGGGCAAAAATCGGTCAAATTTTCTACCTCAAAAACTGACTTTTTCCTGGATTTGGGTCTTCCCCCCCGATTCCCCCCAGGCCCAGGGAGGTATGCTAACCAGTGTAGTTCCTGGGGGGGAGGGGGGTCCCCCCTCGGGTACGTCTGTTCCCCCACTATGGTACGCCTGCCCCACTGGTCCCCCTCCGGGTACGTCTGCTCCCCCAATTTTTACCTAAAATAGGCAAATTTTGGCCTAAAATAGGCATTTTTAGGCATAAAATGAGTGATTTTTAGGTCAATGTCGTTAAAAATCGCCAAAATACCTTTTTTATTGAGATTTTTTTCCTAAAAGGGGCAAAAATGAGCCAAATTTTCGACCTCACAAAATGACTTTTCTCCAAATTTGGGTCCTCCCCCCCCCCTTCCGGGTCCCTACCCCCCTTCCCCCCCAGGTGGGTACGTCTGTTCCCCCTCCGAAAAAAGGGGGTACCGCCTGTTCCCCCTCCGGACCAGGAACTACACTGATGCTAACCACCGCACGGAAAAAAGAGGTAGGTGCACTAACAGCCGCGCCGGACCAGGAACTACATTGGGCCGGGCCGAGGACTTCCCGGCCCGACATTGCCCAAAACACTAAAAAAATCGTGGTTTTTCATTAAAACCGCGGGTTTTCGTAAGGATTTGACATTGGATTTAGTCTTATCTGCAATTTTTTAGTTCAGAGCGGTCAATTTTGTGTCAAAAACCTTGTTTCTCAGAACTAGGCCTGGGCACAATACCACTTTTGACACCCAATACCAAAACTCAATACCAATACCGGCCCTGTACCAATGCCTATACTGGCGGATGAAAAAAAAACCGTTGAAAAACAACCGAAAAAAACCGGGTCCATCTGGGACGTGAAAAAAACCGAAAAAACCTCAGCCTCCGGGAAACATCGGCCTTTTTCACTAAATTTTTAAATTTTTGACAGAAGTTGGGAAATATTTTTGTTCAGAACAACTTTGGCCAAGCGCGGGAGATGTCAATGCGGCTTGTTTCAACTATTTTAATCACAATAAGCATAAAAGTACCCATAGGCACCACTGTGGAGTGTGGTCTACTGTATGCCAGCCAACATATGTATACTTTGCATACAACATGGCACTTCAACATTAAAAAAGGCATAACAAGTCATGAGTGACAGAAAATGCGCGCGAAGCGCGCCGACCTGAAGTATAAAAAGGCTAAAATACACGTTTAAAATGCTTTTTGGAAGAGGTACTGGTTTGGATTTTGAGGGGGGTCTGGTAATTTTTGCCGAGGGTGCCGGAATTTACCCTCGGCAAATCCAAAATGACCCTCGGCCGGGCCGAGGGTGCCGAGGGTGGTTGTACAGGTCTGAGTGGTGTATCTGTGCTAACATTACTATGTGTCAAAAATACCTTATTTGGGCTTCCCCTATCCTTATGCACTGCGGTTCTTTATCGGTTTTTTTCGTTTTTTTCACGAAATATAAAAAACCGGGTTTTCCGCCAGTATACCAATACCAATACCCAATACCAGTACCAAATTGGTGACCCAATACCAGTGATGTGGTTGGGGGGTATTACCACCAACTGCTTGGACGTGGTTTCTGGTTCTGGTCATTACCGTATTCCCTAAAATAGAGCCCCCCAAAAATAGAGCCCCCCCAAAAATACAGCCCCCCTAAAAGGGGTCAGTGAAAAAATAGAGCCCCCCCAAAAAAATACAGCCCCCCCCAACTTGGAATCAGGGTAGTACTTGGGGGGTGGGGGGGTCCCCCCCAAATTCATCTATCTATCGTCAACACTTTTCGATTTCATCTATCTATCGTCAACACTTATGGGCAAATCTATCTATCGTCAACAAATTCTGGGAACAATCTATCTATCGTCAACACATTTGGACCCCAAAATGGGTATTTTTGCCTCAAAATGGCTCAAAATCGGTATTTTTTGTCCCAAATAGGCAAAAAATCGCGCGCTACGCGCGGATTTAGTACATCTAAGTACATTTTCATTAATATTTACACATTATTACCTACTTAGTGCACTATACTATACCTTGATTTTTGGCGACCCCCCCACCATCTATCTATCGTCAACAAGTTTGGGTCGACCCCCCCCCCAGATTTCGGACTTGGGTGATCTATCTATCGTCAACACATTTCGGGTCCCAATCTATCTATCGTCAACACCCTGACCAAGTACTACATTGCTTGGAATTCCCCGCTTGGGGGTCGTAAAGTCAAGTTCTTGTATAAGACACCTTATGTACAACGTTTATGGTTGAGTATATGATGACGTAAAGCCTTTTATGGAAGATCTGCACCTAAAAACACTCAATAATGACCAGTAACACCCTGACAGAACTCCATTTTAGGGGTATTTTTTGGAACATTTTTTGAGATTTTGGGCAGCGAAAAAATACAGCCCCCCCCAAAAATACAGCCCCCCTAAAAGGGGTCAGTGAAAAAATACAGCCCCCCTTGTATTTTAGGTTTTACGGTATTTTTGAATTGAATCTTTTTCGACCGCTTTACCACACAACAGAGGTCCCAATCGGGCCGGGTTTGGCCGGCCCGGCCCGGCCCGAGCCCCCAAATCTCCGGCCCGGCCCGGCCCGACCCGAACCCCCAAATCTCCGGCCCGGCCCGGCCGGGCCCGATTTTTTGGCTCAATTTTTAACCCAATTTTTGTCATAACTTTTGCGATTTTTGAATCTATTTTTTTGGTTGAAAATAAATTGTCTTCAAGGGTGTGGCTGGGGGTGGGCCCCCTTAGGTAGGAAGATTGACGCGCCATCCTGGTACAGTAGGTAGGTAGCCGACCCCGGCTGGTACCAGTGTAGTTCCTGGTCCGGAGGGGGAACAGACGTACCCTCCACTATTTTCGGAGGGGGAACAGACGTACCTACCTGGGGGGGGGGAAGGGGGGGGAAGTCCCAATTTGGGGGGGGGGGGGACGGAAAAAAGTCATTTTTTGAGGTCGAAAAATTGGACTATTTTTGCCTTCTTTTGCGAAAAATCCCCTATAAAAAGGGTATTTTGGCGTTTTTTGGAGGTTTCACCTAAAGTTTACCTATTTTTGGCCTAAAAATGCCTATTTTAGGCCTAAATTTGCCCATTTTAGGAAAAAATTGGGGGGAGCAGACGTACCCGGAGGGGGAACAGTGGGGCAGGCGTACCTCGGAGGGGGAACAGACGTACCCGAGGGGGGGTCCCCCCCCTCCCCCCCCCCAGGAACTACACTGGCTGGTACAGTAGGTTGCTATTTTTGGCTCAAAATGGTATAAAATCGATATTTTTCACTCCAAAGTCCAAATAGGCGAAAAATCGCGCGAAATTGCGTTTTAGAGCACATTTTCATCAAAATTTAGACATAAAAAATTTTGTCCCCCCCTAGCTCGGCCGGTACAGCAGGTAGGTTGATTGTAGGCCCTTCTGGTGGTACAACAGTAGGTTGATTGCACGCCTGGGTAGCCACACCACTGATTGTTTTCCATGAAAAACTCGTCAGATAGACAATACTGATCACTTACTTGCCGAATCCGTCAGAAATTTTAGTATTTTTTGACAAAAAAATCCCTACTTTTTCAGTAAAATAAGTCACTTCAGAAGCTTCGGGCCGGGGTGCCCGGCCCGAGCCAAAAGCCCAAAATCGCGGCCCGGCCCGGCCTGGCCCGGCCCGGCCCCGCCCGAGGTCGGGCCGGCCCGATTGCGTTGCGACCTCTGCCACACAATTGTTTTGTTTTCACTCCCAACGTTTCGTGACCGACTAAGGACACTTTTTCAAGGGAAACCTGAAAAAAAGACAAGGGGGGCTTCCTAAACCTCACCGACCTCACACCTCACCCTCACCGCGTCCTAAACCTCACCACTCTCCAACCTCACCCTACCTAAACCTCACCACCTTTGAACCTCACCCACCCTAAACCTCACCACCCTCACCCTTCCTAAACCTCACCACCCCCAAACCTCACCCGCCCTAAACCTCACCACCTCACCAACCTCACCACCTCACCAACCTCACCACCTCACCACCCTCACCAACCTCACCACCTCACCAACCTCACCACCTCACCAACCTCACCACCTCACCAACCTCACCACCTCACCACCTCACCACCTCACCAGCCTCACCATCTCACCACCTCACCAACCTCACCACCACCACCTCACCACCTCACCAACCTCACCACCTCACCAACCAGACACTTGGTGGAGAACTGGGAGGTCCCAGGGCAGATTGAAAATTGACTTTTCTTCATCTCAGGCTTAGGCTCAGGCTCTTTATTATGCTTAGGCCAAACCCTGCTACGATCCGTGCGCATGCTGTCAAAAAATCGAAATTCGATTTTGGAGGATTACCCAAAAGTGTCTTGGGGTTTCCCAAAATGCGTTCGTGAGGGAACGGTCCGCTTCTCCAATCTTTGATTTTGTGTGTGATGGATATTTCTTTTTTTTACTTGGATCAACTCAGGGCGTGGCGTGGCGTCCCCTTAATAGTGAGGTGGGTAGGTGAGGCGGGTGAGGTGGTGAGGTGGTGAGGTTGGTGAGGTGGTGAGGTTGGTGAGGTGGTGAGGTTGGTGAGGTTGGTGAGGTGGTGAGATGGTGAGGCTGGTGAGGTGGTGAGATGGTGAGGCTGGTGAGGTGGTGAGGTTGGTGAGGTGGTGAGGTGGTGAGGTTGGTGAGGTGGTGAGGTTGGTGAGGTGGTGAGGTGGTGAGGTTGGTGAGGTGGTGAGGTTGGTGAGGTGGTGAGGTTGGTGAGGTGGTGAGATGGTGAGGCTGGTGAGGTGGTGAGTTGGTGAGGTTTAGGGAGGGTGAGGTTTTGGGGCGGTGAGGTTTAGGGTGGGTGAGGTTGGGTGGTGAGGTTTAGGGTGGGTGAGGTTTGGGAGAGGTGAGGTTTAGGGTGGGTGAGGTTTTATGGTGGTGAGGTTTAGGGTGGGTGAGGGTGGTGAGGCTGGTGAGGTCGGTGAGGTTTAGGAAGCCCCAAGACAAGGCAGGTAAAGATCACGAAAAACTAGAAAAAAGAGAAGAGAATTTTTTTGCAGATTTCCCTTAAAAAGTGTCCTTAAGTCGGTCACGAAACGTTGGGAGTAAAAACAAAACAATTGTGTGGTAAAGCGGTCGAAAAAGATTCAATTCAAAAATAAGCATTTTCTATTGGGTCCGCCGACCAGGAGTGCCTTTGCCTTGTGCCCTGCCCAGCCCACCAGCCTAGGCCTGGGCACAATACCACTTTTGACACCCAATACCAATACCAATACCGGCCCTGTACCAATACCCAATACCAATACCAGATTGGTGACCCAATACCAATACCCAATATCAATACCGGGTGAGACCCAATACCAATACCCAATACCAGATCAATACCACTGAGGTGCCTGGTATTGGGTTTGGTATTGGGTTGGTATTGGTATTGAGTATTGGGTATTGGGTTGGTATTGGTATTGGGTATTGGGTATTGGTCTTAGTATTGGTTTGGTATTGGGTTTTTGGTCTGGTATTGGGTTTGGTATTGGGTTTTGAGTCAGGTATTGGGTTTGGTATTGGTTTGGTATTGGGTTTTGAGTCAGGTGTTGGGTTTGGTATTGGCTTGGTATTGGGTTTTTCTGGATTAGTATTGGGTATTGGTTTTGACCCAATACCTGGGCAAACCCAATACCAATACCCAATACCAATACCAGGCCAGCTTCAATACCAATACCCAATACCCAATACCAGAATTGGACCCAATACCAATACCAAACACTGGTATTGGTATTGGTATTGGGTGGTATTGGTATTGGGTATTGGGTATTGTGCCCACCCATACACCAGCCCAGCCCACCCATGCGCCACACACAGCCACAGCGCCAGTACTTTTTTGCGTTGTTTTCTATTTCGGACGATTGTGTTCGTCAAGTCAAGTCTTTATTGAGCTGTTCGCAAAAGCCTGTTTGTAGGCTGGGAAATTTACAATATAATGTGAGCAGGAAACGGAACGAACAAGAACAGCGTGGTGGAAGGTAGAGAAAATTAGAAACGGACCACGCAAAAATTAGAAAAAAAATAGAAAGAGAACAGAACGACCAAAAATTGAACGGTAGCACTGGTCAACGCAGGACGAGACACACGACACAGCGATGTGATTGATAAATCGTAACACAAGATCCAAATGCCCTAAAAACCTGAATACAAGGGGGCTCTATTAATTCACTGACCCGAATCTGAAAAATTGTTCTCAGAAATACCCCTAAATACCCCTAAAAACGGGGTTTGAAAGGATGTTTTTTGCTTGTAATGGCATTTATTCGTCAATAAGAGGCGTATTACGTGCTCTTAACGAACAACAAACGTGCATAAATGTACCTGTGCACAAGTATCAGGCCTTAATACACTTCTGTATGGGGGATGTTACTTAGGGGGACTCTTTTCCGGGTGGAGCTCTATAAGTTCACTGACCCCTTTTTGGGGGGCTGTATTACGGCGGGGCTCTATTCCAGGGGGCTGTATTTAGGTTTTTACGGTAACGGTCAAAATACGCAAATGTACCAGCACGAGTGCATTGCGCACGTTTGGCAAGTGTGGCAGTCAGCACTTGCGTTGCGGCAGTAGAAAAAACGCAGGTATTGATAGTTCAATGCGTTGTGGGATCATTATATATAACTCGACGTATGTTCCCGACTTCTGAGACTGTTGTGGCAGGCGGAAATCAAACGTTTCACGCATGAGCTTCACTCATGAAAAGTTGAATAATTTGATAAAAACTATTTTTACTCGGCAGTCGGCACTGTTGTAACTCTGCACAAACCTCCACAGACCGGCGTCAGGAACAGGGTATCGTCGGTCGAATTTGAATACACTTGCCCGGCTACGTGAGCATACTCGTCATGGATGGGCATGATAACAAGTTCTTCATTCATTTCACACACATGCGTCAATTGTGCGGTATCACATGACTACATGGCCACATTGCTTCATAGCGAAACATCGTAATGTGGTTAATTGGGTACACAACAGCTTTTATACGTGGTCGTTCATAGCGCTGCAACCCCATGTATCTTAGCCCACTTGTCTTTGCCTTCAAGCCAGATATTGGTCGCACAATGGCTATATAAGAATTCATCAAATCAATCCTGATTTTCACGTTCAGTCACTCTTAACCACTGTGCTATTTGTGATTCTCACAAAACATTTTCACCTGAAAATAATCCAGCAGATCAACCACGTTGCCGCAGGTTTGAAACATTCTCTTTACAACGTGTTTTGTGTGCGATCGCGCAACGCAAAGTCACTGCCCCGTCACTTTCCCTCTTTGCGATTCAGGAAAAAAGTCTGACCAATTCTTATAAAGTCATTGTGCGATCAATACAGTCCCACATCGCATGATGATGACGAGCTGCGCATTTCCGTCCTGCCCGAAGCCATCGTAAAAGCAAACCAGCCGTGCTTTGCAGTCTTAGACCATACCGTATCACCCTGAAGACTTACACACCTAAAATGTTTCGGGTTACTGTAGCCACGGTTTGCTTGTGAAAGCGCCAAGATCGTGAAACATTTATGCGCGTCTGTGTGCGTTGTTTATCGTCTTCCACGCGCAAACGGCGCAAGACGTGGCTACAGTAACCTGAAACATTTTAGGTGTGTAAGAATTCAGGGCGATATACGGTATGGTCTAAGACTGCAAAGCACGGCTGGTTTGCCTATATTGAAATCATTTCTAGGTGGTAAAGTTTGTCATTTACCGAAAACACCGTCGGGTCTCCAGAATGTTATTCGGCATTTGAAATGAATCTGTCCTCATCCCCGCGGCGGCTGACCTCCCCGCCTGTGGAATTGCGAGAAACTAATTTGACGAAAGAGGTCGTAAACAAAAACAAGAACATCAACAGCGGCGATTCGTACCATCGGGACACAATTTATTCAGATGCACGTCCGTGCTCGTCTGAGCTAACGAGCTTCATTTGACTGAGCTGTGTTGGAGAGAAACAATTTACTTTTTCTAGTCTGTGGAATTTATATTCCAGCACGCATTGCACGCGCAACTCGATGTAGAATGTACGTACATAAACCACGTAAGGTAACTTAGCCAATTGCGGGAACATTGGCGGATACGCTTCTATATCGCACCTAATTGCATCGGGCTCAGACCTAAACATCTGCGCTTCGCTGTCCAAAACAAAGGCACTTCGACAATTCTTGGGTACTGTGTCTAAACGGCGCCCATCTTCTGAACATGACTACATTAAGCTAACTGTATCCAACGTACAGTTACCGCCGGCCAGTCAGCAAGGACTGAGTTCCGCCTTGCAATTGTAGCAGCGGTTGAGTGCGCCAAGTGTGTTCGAAAACACATTGCTTCAATTCATATGCATCCCAGTTTCGTTTGCGAATATGTTTTCATTACCTACATGTATGTTGGTAATGTAACACCAGGTGTGATGAGGGTATGGAATCATTTGAGAGATATTGGCGGCTCATGTTTCTGGGACCCGGATCACGATATACAAAGTTCATGCTCTTGTGCTACTGTACCAAACATTTAAACTTGATCCTAAACCTAATACACGTGTTATACAGTGTACTCCGTGGCCTTACATTGGAACTTTTCGCAAGCTGTCCTTGTCAGGTGCTTTTCACTTCTCATTTGTGCATCATGTCTTGCCTTGTGACACGGAATTGGCATAAAATGGATTTACCAACGCTCTTTTAAAAATCTGAGGAAACGCATTGTGTTGTTGTAAGTGCCTGCCGCCTGCCATGCCGTACAAAGCACTTCAGCGCCAGTTTAGCGTGCTCTCTGTGTCCATTGCTGTTTTTCTTCAGAATTTTCGTACGCGTCAATTCTTTTCTTTGTGCCACTATAGACTCAGCCATGACATTTTGAGCCGTCGGAAAACATTGCGTTTTCAGCTGTTTTGGGTATAACTCGTGGTTTGTGGTCAGCTTCCGTGTCCTTGACAGTAGGGATATGTATGTACGTCACTCGATCTGCTCGTGCGTATAGAGCTTAGTTTGTTTATTGTTGTACAGTATGAATCTTTTATTTTCAGACAACATGAAC
>JASAMV010000212.1:0-88463 GCA_030248065.1 Rhynchonema sp. JSB1_4
TTATGTCCCGAGCCCTTTCATGCTGTGTTTTCTGTTTTTTTCTCCTTATCATCATCATCTACACTTCTCGATCCGTAACCATCCACTGGCCCACTAAACACTTGTAATTATGTATGGTTTCGTCGTTGCTGTCCAGCTTATGCGTGTTGTTGACGTTACCATGTTGCTTCTGATGCAATAAAAAACTGAAACATTGCGAACTTTAACTTGAAACTTGATGATCAAGCGCACCCGAGGCGGATCTAGCTTTTGGCCAATTTGGGGCCAAATCTCAAAAGTCAATTTTATTCAGTGCGGGCATGCATATGATATTACCATTTATGCATTTTTGCAGTGATTCGGTATTACGATTTATTTCCTGTGGCTTACAACTTCCATGCTTACTGCAAAATAAATGATGATGATGATGATGAACAGATCAGACTGAATAGAGCTCAAAAGGGAGAAACACACAGCAAACTGGATCAATATGTAAAAGGAAAGCGAGCACAGCCAGGGAGCGTGGCAGAGCGCAGTCACCGCGCCCCACCGCAGTCCACCGCGGTCGACCCGCAGAAGCCCCCGGTAGCTGTCGCCAATACCGTGCGTGCTAAACATGGCAATCCGGTGGGCTGGCGCAGTTTTCGAAAAATTTTTTTAAAGGTCACAGATTCGGGGAAATTTAACCAAATTTGCCTTAAAAACGAGCAAAAAATGCGAGAAAATGCAACTTTAATTGACAAGTCACCTTTGTGACTTGGTTTGCATCATTTATGAAGGGTGTTTACGTCATTTCGGTGCGATCCAGCGGTCTGTGCTTGATATGGACATATGATTGTTGCTCTGCGGTATCAGACACAGCAGTTGGTGGTCGAGTAGACCGATCCGATCACATCCGATCACCAAGTTTGATATCGACCTGCGAGTTCACGGCACCGGTAACGGCCCAAAGACGCAACCGCCCCCGGTGCTAAACAACAACATTTTCGGAAAATAGAAAATCCTGACAAATCATTTTGAAAATCTAATCGTCGTCTTATAATACATTAAATATTGAAATCCACGCAGTTACTTTCTGAATTTAATCAACTATCGGGGCAAAAGGCAAGCTCAAACCTAGGTAATTTTGGGACAGCGAAACAGACACACACACAAACAGCGCGTCACAATGAAACGTTCAGTGTGTACACAAACCAGCCAGCTGCTGGAGTTTGAATCCGGGTTGGATTAAATTTTTTTATTATCGAGCTTTTTAAAATAAACATTTCAATATTTTTTAAAAATTACTTTTTTATTCCGGACTACCAAAAAAGTTGGTTTCTTGAATAATGAAATTGCTGAAATCGTGTTAGTTGGGTTTGTTTTGAGGGGCACAAAAGAGAATTTTTCCATCGGCTTGCATAAAAAAGGTAAAAGGCGTTCCGCAGAATTTAGGGTCCGCGAGGGACCTACCAACAACCCGATTGCCGAGCCGGTGACTCCAATGGGTAGGTGCCTGTTACTCGCAGCAATTGCTGCTTGCATGTGTGCATGGCTTTCAAACTGAAAAATAAGCGCCGCAGGCGAGTTTTTGAGAATCATGAGCAATAAAACGCATGAAAACCTGCCCTTTTACCTTGAAAAAGTGACAAAATAACGAAAAAAAGTAAAAGAAAATAATTAAAAAAGGACTTACTTTTTAAAATTTTAAAATAGAAAAAGTAAGATGGCCAACTTTAAAAAATTGTTTTACTTTGTTTAATGCAACCCTGGCTCTAATGTACTACACGCAGTGTTTGACCAGCAACAGCATACGCAGCCCGAAATCTGTGGCTTTGGCTGAAAATGTGGAGATGCGTTTGTCGTGCAAATGAATGTCATTGGTTTGCCAATGTAATTGTGCTTGGCGTGAAGATCAATCCACAACTTTCGTTTGTAAATCGCTTTGAAACGCATCGAGAAACAAAATAAAAATGAGAAAAAAATGGTTGCGCTTTACGTCAACCACCACCAGTGGCGGTGGCTCAACCATTCTTGGTGGCGCGCCACCGGGGGGGGGGGCGGTTGCGCTTTCGAGAATTTGGGCCAATACTGTGTGAGTTACTGCTCACCAATTTCGACTCCAGTAGCTCGTTCAGTTTACCCATGTTCTTCGGCATCATTAAGATCCCCTTTTGGATATTGGGAGAGCCAGCAACTGATTCGCAGGTCCCTTTGGCTTGAGTCCATGTCTTGATCGAATTTTTGTTCGTGGTGTAGCAGCTGTCATTGAAGAAGGCATGTGTTGTCACTTGGTCACTCTTGGATTCAATCGACTGACATTCATCTTCCAATTTCTGTTGCCTTTCTGCTTCATTCAATGCGGTGGTTTGTTTCGCGATCATGATAAGCAGCAAAAAGCCGGTGAGCCGCATGAGAAACATGATGAGGTTATGGCAAGTAAAGGGTTGCTCTTAGCTGTGTGTCCGTCGATGAATAAATAGTCAATTTGATCAGAGAATGAATTTGAAATTCTGTTCCGTGGAAAACACGCAGCCGATGGTCAGCTTTGCGTTTCAGAATCTGGTACAGTAACACAACACCACGCTACGCGTCACACCTACTGTACATGTACTGTACACGAAAAATATGCATATGCGCATGCTGCATCTGTTGCATGTACTGTATCATGCAGATCAACACGTTGTTCAACAGGCCTCAAATCTATCAACAGTATCATAAAGAACACTCACTCAATGATTTAAGAAGAGAAATGAGATATGTATTGCACTTGGCACAAAGGACTGCGTTTCTCTCTGACGTTTTTGAAGACGTACGGAGCGATATCAAACTTGGTGATGGGATGCGAGCTGCTTGGTCACGTTGGCTGTTTTGAACTAAGAAATTTAGTGATGCCAATAATTTCGATCAGCGTAAAAGATGTTCCCCGACCTAAAATAAACGACAAATAAGGTAGATGAAATAGAAAGTAGAAGACAGAACGAACCGACAACGCTCACGCACTACTGATCATACCGCGTGCCTCACAGCACAGACGACACGCAGCCTTACTGTATCCACGTGGTTTGCGTGTGAAAGCGCCAAGATCATGACATGAAACATCGCGTTATCGTCTGTGCGTGTGTGCTGTTTATATATCGGCTTCACAAGCAAACCACGCGAGACGTGGCTACAGTAACCAGAACCCTTTTTAGGTGTGTAAGAATTCAGGGTGATACGGTGCGGTCCAAGACTGCAAAACATGGCTGGGTTGCCTATATTTCTTTAGATTTCATATCACTTCCTTATAAATTCGTCACTAATTTTATTACTTGATGACGTATTTGGAATCAGTTGGTGTTCAAACTTAAATTTGATGTGGCATATATGTACACGCGTATGCGTCGAAAGTTGACGGTTATGGTAACTCATCAGCGACGAATATGATCACCACCATAAACCGAAAGCGCAATGCGTGCCCACAAGGCTATGTCGTGTCGTTATTGATCTATGATCTTTTGTGCAAAGCACGTCCACAAGACAGCACCCATCACGCTGTAGTATGTATATAGGTACCGCATGGGTAAAAAGGTGTACAAACCAAGTTCCTGCGTATATAACTACATGACCAAAGCCTAAGTGCAAAGCCTGAAAAGTCAGGCCTAAAGCAATCATACATACCCGCGCAATGTACACGCGACAGTTGGGCGCGAAGTCACCGGGAATCTACAGTGGGTGCACGAGCAATAAACTGGAGTGGGTGCTGACGCAAAACTGGAAGGGTTTCGCCTCCCTAAGGGCGTGCGTGGCAACATACGCCAAGCTGTGTTGGTGGCCACACAAACCCGTGCGATTGATGTTTCACAGCAACTACAAAGTACCCACGCCTTCTGTTTCATTAGGTTTACGCAAACTGGCTAGGTGACTGAACGATATTCTGGAGTCAACACCCGAGGAATCCCGAATAACTCCAAAACGAGGTTTACATTGAAGTTCTGTCAAGAACCCTCAAGACACCTCCATGTGGAATCGTTGTGTGCTCTTTCCTCATATCTTACGGTAGTTTCAGGATATTTGTATGTGAAACGTGTATAAACATACGTGATTGAGGCAGGCCCTGACTGACCGTTCTGCAACTTTTGAACTTCCTTCGTGATCTTTTGATTAAACTCCGATGCAAAAACAATCTCTATCGCAGTTTTCCTCGGCACGCTCGAGAGCGTGAGTTGTTCATGTACATGTGCATGTATGGATCTAAATTTGACGTTTACGGTAATTCCGCCACGAATATGATTATGGTAGCCACACGGCAATCGTTGAAAACGTCTTCGGTGCCGGTTGTTTAAAAAAATTTATTATTAAAAAATAATTTTTAAAGAAGAAATTTTTTTTGAAACTCAGGTTTCGCTTCTTTTTGAAGTTGCCCAAAATGGGCTGAAATGTCCAAAAATGGCCTTTTTCGAGGCAAGAAATTGGCGCTTTTTTCTGTGAAATCCAAAATCGCCTGTACAAAACTTGTACAAGGATGCGCGGGGCTGCATGCTACAAAAAAAATTTTCGTCAAAAAAGTCAAAAAATTTTTTTTAGAAAAAGCTCGTTAATTAAAATTTTTTTCAATCATGCTTCGGTGCGGTAATGATGTGTTGGAAGATAAGTTTGATGTGCCATCTACATATGGATCAAAAGTTGACGGTTACGGTAATTCTGCCACGAACATGATTACGGTAGCCACGAGTCAAACGTCGAAAACGTGTTCGGTACTGTAACGATGCCAACAAGACAGTTTTCGGCACTTTCACGGCTCAATGTTACCGTTGAAAGCTGAGGAATTAAGGATCAAATTCTTGTCAATGAGATCGCTTCACAAGGAATTCAATGGCAAGGTTTGCATTCAAAGGGGAATACCTTCGACCTTTATTCATAAGTCAGTAGTCAGTAAGTGATCACATGCTAGATATCATAATATCAGCCAATACATAAAGCAAAAAGAAGTTGCAGGCTGAAATTGCAATCGATGATGTTGCGGCAATAAAATCCTCATTTTTTAAGGAACGGTCGAAAAAACACAATTGAGATGCGCAAAAAGCAATTAAAATTTCTAAATTTGTCCGACACTGTCCCGCTTTGAGAAATCGTCATCTTCAATCCATATCACTGTCTTGTTTCTCTGTGTCCTCCGGTCCCCCTCCCACGGTGACCGCGTGACTCTCAGTCGTGTTCAGTCCTCCGTCTTTCTCAACATCGGCCTTTGCCTTCTTTGGGTCATTCGACGGGCTACTGTACGCACTCGACTCCGTCGTTTGGTCGGTTGTCTTGGCACTTTCGGTTGGTTGGTCAGGACTGGAAATGGTTGGGATTAGTGCTGATAATTTGAAGAACTATACCACATACTAAAACGTCACATACTTTTTATCGTGTTTTGCATCTTTTGGTTCCTCAATATTTGTCGCGACGAAAGAAATAGTTACATTTTACATATTCACAAAATACATAAGTCCGAACTGCACTGCAACTGAACATGCAACGTAAGATCACACATTATAAGCACTCACAAGCTGTTATCAGTCATGTGAGTGTTCTAAGCTCACATGCTGCCTAGTCACAACATTAGCCTACACAAGTTTGTCACAACATCCTCCCCGCCTCATATTGAGACTCAGACAAAACTGAATGTGCATGTCTCAAAATGAATATTTCCAAAAGAGTGTGAATATGCATCAATAATCACAATTGGTGTCAAACCCAACCAGTTCAGATGCCTTGAGATACCACAGGCTCTCAACGGATCCAGCTGTGGCACTCCAAACTGTCTTTGGCCTCGGCCCGGTGCACGAATCCCAATCGGCCCAGTACCCTCTACCGCAGACAGCATGTCGGCTTGATATCTGATGCACAAGTCCACAGTGCAGAGCAGATTTACATGTAGCTGGTGCACGCCCATGGTGCAGAGCAGCCAGTTTCGACCATTCCATTTGAACATTTGCCCCGGTGCGCTTTATTCGCTTGATTTCTGGTAGGGTGACATGCGGCGGTTTTCACGCCACTCGACCATCGATTTCGTTGCAGTTCGTTGCGTTGTCGCCACTCGACTATTGTAGACCGATTCTAGCATTGAATTGACTATTGAGTTGAAGATAGGAGAGAGGCTCGTTGGCGATCGATAGACCAGTGTTGGAGTGTTGTACTGGAGGTGAGACGGCCCTGAGTTGCAGGCAGGGGACATGATCATTTCTCCCCCTCTCGACCAGCCATTGACGACGTCCCAATCACGATTCGATCAATTTCTCGCGACAGTTCAATGTTGAACAAGTCACAACATTAGCCTACACAAGTTTGTCACAACAATATTTTCTTTCCCCTGATGTTTCCTGTATCGATATCCGCCATAGAAGGCAACTGCTGCGATCAACAACGCTACGAACACCACAACGCAGATGATCACAATCGGAATTATGATGTTGGTGGATGGGGTAGGGGTCGTGGCTGAGGTAGTGGTTGTTGGTGCTGAATTACAGTTGTCATGGCGCATTGAAGTTGCAACAGTTTTCAATTTTTACAGGATTTTTCTTCCCAGGTGCCGTACCTAGTACACAAGTCGGCAGTTCACCGACCCAACTGCCTTTGTCGCATTTGATCTCCTTCGTGCCTTCGGTGTCTGCCTCTGACCAGATGAAATCCGGTTTGCATTCGATCTGCGCCGTTTTGGTGTGATAGACGAATTCGGTGGATTGGGAATTGCTCAGTTGGATGTTCTTCTCAGCCGGCATCGAATTGACATCACAACCTGAGTGTGGTAGAGGGAAGCTCATTTATTCAGTGCTGCATTGTCACTAGATGATTCATCACAATGTACCTTTATCGCACGGCGGCAAATCAGTCGGTGCCTTGCCTTCGGCGTCCGTCCATTTTTCGGCGGAACATTGGAATTCCTTCTGCCGCACACCTGCCCAACTGAAACCGGGCTTTTTGCACTGCGCTTTGATCTTGGTGTACGGTAGACTCTGATCTTTAGGCGGATTTGCGATTTCGACTTCGTCTTGATTGATAGACGGCGCCGGACAAGCTAGGGAATGGATTTTGAGTGGTATAATTTACTGTATGTTGTACTTGTGTTAAAAATCATCTTTGCAAGTATTTCCTTTTGCGTCAAAGTCCGCTTGCTATGTTTGATTGGATTAAACTGTTAGAAGTGTCTCATTGAGAAATGCATTAAATTTTCTGAGCTGGGGATGAGGTTACACCCTAGTATCCGGTGTCCGGAACATAACTTTGCAAAACACAAGTAAATTGGAAAATAGCGAAACATTTGTGCTATTATTATACTATTGCTATTGTTTTCTGTATATTGTGTCATTTGAGTGCATTTCAAAGCACACGTACTTCTACCGTTTTACCTGCTGAGAAATGCGAAAATGATTTTTATGCCCGCCTTGTAATTTAAGACCTTGCCTTTTTGGATGATTTTTGGGAAACTTTTAAGGCCAAGCAGGCCCCGCGACGTTTCCGTCCGGAGTCCAATAAGGGCTTTATTCAGAAGGGGCTCCATATGTAAAACAGCACATGCGTGACGTCGAGCACGTTAACCCCAGCATTGCGTTTGACACTAGAATGTCTAAGTCAACAGTGCAAGTTACATATTTGGGCTGGAGATTACAGTTGGTTCGGTCACACAACTGTAATGAAGACGGTCACTTGAGGAGCTGGAGGTTAATGAGTGCGCGGAAATCGGCCACACCAAGCGTTACTCAGCTCAACAACGGATGAGCGATGTTGGTGTATGTTTATAACTATATGGTTAATCACACCACCATTCTACACCAACAACAAGTTCACCAGTAACGAAACTGAGCCACTTTGGATGCATTTGGGCAGGTCTCTTTCGCAGCTCACCAACTTCCCACCTCCGCATATGACATTCGTCTGACCAGTTGAGTGATTTTGCCAACCACTGTATCCAGCTGAATGCAGGGACACAGCTGGGGGGGGGGGCAGTAGAGTGGCAAAGACTGCTTGTTGGATTCGACTAGCCTGAAGTTGGATTGCGAGGCTTAAGTTTCAGTGGTGTGCGCACTAAGACACCAAAAATTAGCATTGCCATTGCTCGCGCTATTTTCCCAAACCCATGTAAATTTTCGAAAAATAATTTCCGTTATATTTTTGGGCCACATAGAAAGCACACAGAGACAGAGCTTTAGATTTTTTTTTAGATTTAGAAAGCACACAGAATTTTAGATTTATTTTTAGCTTTAGCTTTTGATCGATAAACAACAACAACGTTGGGCCTTCATTGGACAGTAAATGCCACAATTTCGTTGCAATTGTAGGTAGACTAAAATATGGCACGGAAGCGAAAATTTGCCAAAATCACGAATTTTGCGTGAAGTTCATTTATCGCTCGTACCTCCAAGGATGCAGATGAGCGAACCTATTATAGATTGGCACATATGTAATTATCAACAATTATATTTTTAGTATTTGGTGTGCCTTATATCACATCGGTACATTGTTATAAAAGAAGGAACATATGACATAGAAGTGTGCTTCGGGTCCCAGGAAAACGGCAAAAAAGTTGCTCACCACAGTTGAGCGAGCTTTTGTCGAAAGTTATCAGCGATGGGAAATAAGTCCTTGATCTCTTGAACAGTGTCATAAATGGGCTTTTTGCCTGGTTTATAGTAAAACTCTGTGTGCTTTCTATGTAGCCCAAAATACAATATAACCAAGCCTTATTGCCGGAGCTCCGTTCGAACAAAAAGTAAAAAATCGACTAGTTTGTTTCTGACCCAAGCACAGGACCAGGAGGGTTTAAGCGACAAAATTTCTGGTTAGGTTTTTGGCATTTTGTGAAAATTGTCGCCAACACTGCCTAATGTCATTACAATCGCTTTGTGCGCATTTAAAAAGTTTGTGTGCATTTCTGCCTTGAAAATGCGAAAACGAGCTATTTATAGCCATTTTGCGATAAAAATCTCTGCTCTTTTGATTGATCTTGGCAAACGTTTAGATGTTGGTGAAAGCCGACATGGTCGTTGCCCATACACGCCAAACTGTGCTCGGTAGTGCTTTCGCTTTGTTTGCATTTCAAAGCACGCGTGATTCTAATCTGATGAGAAAGCGCGAAAATGGTTTTGCAATTCCATCCTTTTTTAGCTGATTGTTGAGGAAATGCTTAACATCACATAGCCCACCGGGAAGTTTCCGTCCCGAGTCTTGGGAGCGGCTTCATTCGGAAGGGTGCTCCGTATGCAAAACTTCGTTACATTGACGTCGAGTACGTTAACTACAGCATGTGTTTGTTGTTTCAAAAAAAAAAAGTGGTCAATTAAAAAATTTTTTTTTTAAAAAAAAAATTTTTTTTTTTGAAACTCAGATTTTGCTTTTTTTTTTTAATAAAAAAAAGTTGCCCAAAATGGGCTAAAATGTCCAAAAATGGCCTTTTTCGAGGCAAAAAATTGGCACTTTTTTTCTGTGGACGAGACAATTTTTCCAAAATCGCGCCTGCGGCGCCCTGTATTGTCCCCAAATCCGTACAGGGATGCGCGGGGCTGGTCTTTTATAGTGATGTGGCACCGATAATGTACTACTACATGCTATTACACATGTATATATGCAGGTCTGGTGCAAAACCGGGCGCGCAAAGTCGATCTGACGCGCAAGACTTGGGCTGTAATCGATATTTTGATGGTCGTATATCAGATATACGGCATTAGATGCATTAAAATACGTTGTACGGCATGCTACAATACATCAGAGTAACATCGTTAGTGAACATCAACCTCAGACTGGTCGGAGACCATGGAATCTGCACAATACTACCGGGTGTCACCACACAAGTTCGGTCTGAGGCGAAAATTTTTCAATTTTTGAAAATTATGTTGTATCGATTTCACTTATCCTGAAACGTCGTTTGCAACACTTTTTCTAATAAAAAAATTTTTCGTCAAAAAAAAAATCAAAAAAAAAATTTTTTTTTTAAAAAAAAAAAGCTCGTTAATAAAAAAATTTTTTTTTTCAACCCTGGTCACAACCGCTTCAGTCAACAGTGCAATGCACTGAGTGCAGTAATGTTGGTCTATTTCGCCCTGCTTTCGCAGACAGACCGAGGCGCCAGGGCTCGTCAGTGCGAACGCCTCCGGTAAATCTGCCTCCAAAAAGCCCCATCAGCAGACCTTATTGCAGGGCTGTAACATCACTGCGTGCAAACTCATAAACAGAGTTTCGTCACAAAATAGGCCCAGGATGTTTCCGACCTGAGTCCTAGGAGCAGGGTTGTTTCAAAAAAAAAAGTGGTTAATTAAAAAATTTTTTTTTTAAAAAAAAAATTTTTTTTTTGAAACTCAGATTTTGCTTTTTTTTTTAATAAACAAAAGTTGCCCAAAAAGGGCTGAAATGTCCAAAAATGGCCTTTTTCGAGGCCAAAAATTGGCACTTTTTTCCTGTGGACGGGACAATTTTTCCAAAATCGCGCCTGCGGCGCCCTGTATTGTCCCCAAATCCGTACAGGGATGCGCGGGGCTGGTCTTTTTTAGTGATGTGGCACCGATAATGTACTACTGCATGCTACTACACATGTATATACATAGGTCTGGTGCAAAACCGGGCGCGCAAAGTCGATCTGACACGCAAGATTTGGGCTGTAATCGATATTTTGATGGTCGTATGTCAGATATACGGCATTAGATGCATTAAAATACGTTGTACGGCATGCTACAATACATTAGAGTAACATCGTTAGTCAACATCAACCTCAGACTGGTAGAAGACCATAGAATCTGCACAATACTACCGGGTGTCACCGCACAAGTTGGGTCTCAGGCGAAAATTTTTCAATTTTTGAAAAATATGTTGGATCGATTTCATTTGTCCTGAAACGTCGTTTGCAACACTTTTTCTAATAAAAAAAATTTTCGTCAAAAAAAATCAAAAAAAAAATTTTTAAAAAAAAAAAGCTCGTTAATAAAAAAATTTTTTTTTCAACCCTGCCTAGGAGACTCTATTCATAGGGGGACTTGGTTACATTGAGGTCGAACACGTGAACCACAGGCATGCGTTTGCTACAACCGTGCCCAGTCAACAGTGCGCGTTCATTGGGCTGCAGATTGCAGGTGGTTCGGTCACCCGACTGAAATGAAGGTGGTCACTTGCAGAGTTGGAAGGTTAACGAGTGCCGGAAATTAGCTGACCAACAACACCAAGTCTCAAAGTTACTCAATGCTCAGTTTCGCAACGGATGAACGATGCACTGTATGTGTATGTTTATAACTTTGGTTAAAAACACCACCATTCTACACCAACAGCAAGTTCATGAGTAACGAAAGTGAGCCATTTTGGATGCATCTAGGCAGGTCTCTTTCGCAGCTCATCAACTTTCCACCTCCACATGTGACATTCGTCTGATCAGTTGAGTGATCTTGCCAAACTGCTGACCCCAGCACAACGCACGGAAAAAGCTCTCAGCCACACCACAAAGCCACGCATCCTTTAGGAGGTGGCCATGCAGACGCGGTTGCGGTTTGCGGTGTTGAAAAACAATGTCCACGGACCGCATTTCTGGTTGCGGTTTGCGGCTCCATTGTCGAAACATTTAGTAGCCTGAACCATAGAAAATGAATTAATCAGCGTCTGGCCAACGTCGCAAACGTGCACTACCGAAACGTTGATTTATTCACTTTTACGTGCTCAGATTAAAATAACATTTCGATAGTGAATCGCCAACCGTGTCTGCCTGGCCGCTCCCTAAACTTAGCTAAAAACATTGAGAGACGATGAGTACGAAGGTTTCAAAAGAACCGTGATGTTATGAGCCAGGCATGTGCACCTTGACATCGTCTTTACAAAATTTGGCCGCAGCAAGAAATTCATGCGCTGCTCATTATTTAGTGGGCTTTGAACTGCGACACCAAGGATGGAAATACACATCTCTTTGCCATTCTCCATGAAACAATGAAGTTTTTGCTTCAGGAAGTACATATTCAGGGTCTTTTAAATGACCATCAACAGTATCCATAGTATCTTGTGCCAGTTGAAGCCAGTTTGCCAGTTCATACAGGGTGTGCGTTGTAAACACGAGTAACTTGTGCCAGTGGCATGTTTAAGGCTAGGCGGCGCCAAATCGGGTCACGGTAGTTGCAGGACTAATGTTTCACGGTTCCGAATTAGTTGTTGGTGCATACACATTGGCGCATTTTCATATGCAAAAGCGTAACAGTTGGTTAGAGGTACATTTTTGTACGTAGGCCTGTGAACGTGACAAATCAATTGTTGTGCATTTCGAGCTGTGAAATCTTCGTCCTTGGGGACCCATGCAACGCACCGTTGTATGAGTGGCCATTAAAGGGTGTGTCTAACGTCTCCTAACCCCATGTTTTTTGGGTGGAATTGAAAGATGCCCCCGAAAGGCCGCCGTGTGCAAAAAACCGTGTCTTCTAACTTGCTAAATCGCGAAATCTTGAGGGTTACTTTTCGAGTAAAATCAATTTCCGGACGCAAAACTCCAGGCGCTTTTGAGTGGGCGCTGCTCACGTTTGGCATTATTCTGCTGAAACATTGCATTTTTAAGCGCGGCTCAGCCGCCTACACAATGCACGTAGACCCTCAACACACACCGCTCTGGCTGCTGGCATGACTGTGGACACAACGGATGCTTCATTTAACACATAGAAGCTGGTTTGTGTGTGTTTCGCTTCGCAGCTTTTTTCCGTCAGCTCAGTCTGAATTTTGTGTCCGGAAATTGATTTAATTCGAAAAGTAACCCTCAAGATTTCGCGATTTGGCTGGTTAGAAGACGCGGTTTTTTGCACACGGCGGCCTTTCGAGGTCATCTTTCAATTCCACCCAACAAAACATGGGGTGAGACGTTAGACATACCCTTTAAAGCTGCTGGTTAACAACCCTTCGACCGCGCTTGATCTTGGGGGGTAGTATATATAAACAAACTTTGGACATCGTGTTACTCGGCCCTAATCTGGTGAGCCGATTGGTTGCTTCCTGATGTTTCACGGCCACGTTGAAGTTTGCCCCTCGTGAAAAAAACCGAAAAAATTTGAAACGCTGCTGTGACACGAATAGGCTGTTTCAAAGTTTGACACTAGAGTGACAGCAACCTCCAACAGTGTGCCGAAAACCGCAATGCACAATAGCTGTTGAAACGTCCGCATTGTTGAATAAAAAAATAAAAGGTTTCAAAAACCTGGCCATTTTTTGTCAGGATTTTCTACTCGTATAATTTTAAGCATCTGTGGTGAATGAAATAAGTTGTCAATTACAAATAAAAATCCTCTAATTATCAAGTTCTTTGTTTGTGCTCCCCAGTTTTCAAACCCCTACGCAGCTCACACAATGCTTACCACAACATGCGCAAGGCAGCCATTCCACAGCGCACACACAACGACAACACACAGCCAGCACAGCGACAACACAGCAATGTTTCAGCTGGCAAGCTTTGTTGTGTGTGTGCGCTGTGGAATGGCTGTCTTGCGCATGTTGTGGTGAGCATTGTGTGAGCTGTGTAGGGTTTTGAAAACTGGGGAGCACAAACAAAAAACTTGATAATTAGAGGATTTTTACTTGTAATTGACAACTTATTTCATTCACCACAGATGCTTAAAATTACACGAGTAGAAAATCCTGACAAAAAATGGCCAGGTTTCTGAAACCTTTTATTTTTTTATTCAACAATGCGGGCGTTTCAACAGCTATTGTGCATTGCGGTTTTCGGCACACTGTTGGAGGTTGCTGTCACTCTAGTGTCAAACTTTGAAACAGCCTATTCGTGTCACAGCAGCGTTTCAAATTTTTTCGGTTTTTTTCACGAGGGGCAAACTTCAACGTGGCCGTGAAACATCAGGAAGCAACCAATCGGCTCACCAGATTAGGGTCGAGTAACACGATGTCCAAACTTTGTTTATATATACTACCCCCCAAGATCAAGCGCGGTCGAAGGGTTGTTAACCAGCACCTTTAAGTCATGTGCGCAGCAGACAGGTTTTCTTGCTGCAAACAGTTTAATTCCTTCTGTGGATTTGAACTGGAGGACCAAAATGGTTCTATATTTCACGCGCCTTTTTATAGGATTGGGCACTGGCTGCACATGCCTATGTCCGTAACGCCCATCAAATCGAACCCGATAAACTGGAGCAGCGCGAACTGAACCCGTGCGGCTGATGCTGCACCGTGTGCCACAGAAGAATACATCGAAACAACCGACAAGACAACAAAACGCAGCATCATCATGGAGCTGTAGGTTCCTGGGCTGGTACTATCGGCACTACCTCAACTCCTACCAACCGTTACGAGGCAGGCCCTCAGAGCCGAGGATGAAATAAATTCCCCCCATCAAGTTAGAACGGTAATTCTTGGTTGTCATGATCAGACAGATTTTGTTCAAAAATGGTTTTAAACTGACTCTAATTTAGGATTGCGACACGCGTACCTAGGAGTTGATGTTGACACACGAACTCGTAACTTGCGTGACACGAATCGATTAAGCAGGCAACCCTGCTACAAGCAACACATCCAGATGAGCTGATAGATGTGTCAGCTTCCTTCACGAGTTGAGGCTCATTTCCGTCAGCAATCGCTGTGCCGTTTACCCATTCGTAATGACTGCCCGTGGTCGGGGCCGGGTGCGTGCGAACACCAATCCATGTTTCGGTCCCGCCAACAAATCCCTAGAAGTGTCATCGGTTAGAAATGAAATCTAACTGACAAGCAGAATGTCGAGATCCACTCACAAGATCCTTTAACAAATCTTTGAATAGGGCGGTGTCCATTGTCGGCATCACGAGCTCTCCGTGGTGAAAATTATCGGATTTGATTAGCGCACAAAGTTTTCTGGTGTCGTTCCAGGCCGCCTTTTCAGTGCCGTATGTGTAGCACACTTGGGCTTCATAGGCGGCTTTCAAAACAGACTTGTCGTTTCTGAAGTTGATGCACTCCGAACTGGGATCTTGAAAGGTCGACGTCGGTTCGCTACGTGTCGTGGCCACTATCAGCAGAAGAATGTGGATTGTCAGAATATGGAGCATCATGATCTTTAATGAATTGGTTGATAATGCATTCTCTGGTAATTCAGAAAAATTCAAAAGGCAATGAATTCAATTAATGATTTTGCTGCAGCTATGGGTAAAGGCAGTCTACGGGAGGTTGTCACTCAGCCCCCGAATACAGTAAACCCACCGCAAGCAAGATCGTTGCGAGACCCGTGCTGATCGCTGCTTATCGACACGTGTATTAGCGGCAGCAAGCTGGAAATTGTCATCGTGCGCGTCGATCACCAAAACTTGGAATTGTTGGTTGGTGTTGGCGCTAACACGCAAAACATAGATAAAAAACAAAATGGTCTCGACACGATCCTTGCAGATCAAAATTACGGTGGGTTACGGTATTCTGGGGCTGAGTGACAACCTCCCGTAGATTGCCTTTACTTGTACCACTCCGCCGGGGACATGCGCGGGATCAGAGAAGCACCATGCATAAAGTACAACGAATGAACAGCAGGACATACAGTAGCTAATGTAGCCAACCAACTCTGTGCCGTATAGTAAATTTCCAAATTCGCTGCCGCACAGAAAAATACGCCCCACAGTTAATGTCAAGTTACAAACCCGAACGCTAACCATGTGCGGTTCTGAAACATTGCGCGCAGCAGCCTGGCTGGTGGCCAGCAGCGTGTGTGTTGGCTGCAGTGGTTTTTCTAAAAAAAATTTTTTTTTATTAAAAAAAATTCGTTCCAAAAGTTAGAAAATTTTTTTTTTTATTATTTCAAAATTCGAAAATTTCTCTATTTTTTGCTCTAAAAGTGCTATTTTTTGCATAAAAATTGCTACTGTTAACATCACCTGACCCTACCATGGGCGTATTCGGTGCCATAATCGTTGTTTTGTGGCATCTAGACATAGTGCACACACTCACATGGCCTCTCATATGATCACACATGTGCATGTGACTGGGCGGGCATGCATTTATCCATGCAACAGACCCGAAAACAGTGATTCGGTGTGATATTCACTCTATATTTACACTGTTTGTCACATATTTACATTGGTCGTGTACCAAAAGGCAATAGTTTCACCCAAATTTTCCGTCTTGAGTGTCACAAAGCCACACGAAGGCACCCACACCACGTGGGGGAAGTGTACGGGTGTGTATCTGACTACTGTTGGTACTCATTGACCATTGTTTAGTATAGTTTTCGTGTCGTCAGTGCTTTATATGCACTTACCACACGTTATTGAAGAAAAATGCCACTATTTTTTGCTTTAGCGCTCATTTTTTCGTTTCGGGCAGTTTTTGGCTGGAATAAAAAAAAAATTTTTAAATTAAAAAAAATTTTTTTTTAAAAAAATGGGGTTTGAATAAAATTTTTTTTTGATTAACCACTGGTTGGCTGTCTGAATGTTTCACAAGTTGATTTTCGGGTTTAGAACCTGACATTAACTATGGGGCGTACTTTACTGTGCGGCAGCGAATTAGGAAATTTACTATACCACCACCATTTTCAATCTCTTCCCGCGGTTACAAAATAGCAAAGGATAGCACCAGTCATTTTGTTCGTCAAGAAGATATGGCACCGAAGAAAATCCAGCAGGTGAAATAAGCAGCAAATATAGGGTTCTTCACTGTTGGTAGCAAGTGCTTTTTAATCTAAACTCCGAGTGCGTTGACATACATACGTATGCTAGCTCTGCGCATTTATAAGTAAGGTGAATTTGGAATGATGAAAATAAGAAGTGGTCGGTTAAGCTGCGCATGTCCGTTTTCAGAAGTCTTCATCTTTAATCCCCATCACTGTTTTGTTTCTCTGTGTCCTCCGGTCCCCTCACACGGTGACCGCGTGACTCAACTCAGTCGTGTTCAGTCCTTCGTCTTTCTCAACATCGGCCTTTGCCTTCACTGGGTCATTCAACGGGCTCTTGTACGCACTCGACTCCGTTGTTTGCTCGGTGGTATTGGCACTTTCGGTTGATTGGTCGGGACTAGAAGTACAATTGGGATCAGTTTGATAACTTGAGGAACCTGGAACTTGAATGCAAACTTTTTGTCATCTTTCGGTGGTTGTCCAACACTTTCCTTTCCCTGTTGTTTCGTGTATCGATATCCTCCATAGACGGCAACTGCGAGCAACAACGCACAGAAGAACACAACGCAGATGATCACAATGGGAATGGTCAGGTTGGCGGATTGGGTGGGGGTGGAAGTGGTCGTGGTTGAGGATGATGGCGGAAATTCTTAGAATGGCACATTATAATATTTTCTGTACTTTTTCAAATGCCTTGGGCCAACAAACCAGATTGGCACGCCTCAACAGCGCTGTTGGACTCCTGCTCAAACCATTGGCCATCTTCGCATTCAATCGGTTTCGACGTTCGGCTCAGACGGAGCTGGCCAGATGAGGTCGGGTTGACAGCGAACTTTGACGATCGAACCGTGTTGTGGAGGGGGTGGGTTTGGTTGTGGTGAAATGATCTCAACTGCCAGGGTCGTTGCGGCACCTTCACAATCTGGAGAAATGATGTTTCTGACCAACACACGCCAAGCTGTGTTGGTGGCCACACAAACCCGTGCGATTGATGTTTCACAGCAACTACAAAGCACCCACGACTTCTGTTTCATTAAGTTTACACAGACTGGCTAGGTGACTGAACGATATTGTGGGGTCAACATCCCAGGAATCCCGAATCTGCTCATCTGCCCGAACACTCATGATTCTCAAAAATTGCCTGCGGCTCTTATATTTCAGTTTGAAATGGTGTTGTGATGGACTCACACAGTTCCCAGACATCCCAACAACCGCTGCATGTATAATATAGGATACCCAATGCCGTACGCTGTACAGTTATTGAGGTTGTCGTAAGCCATCGACAGACTCCACGTTACCCACCTGTTTAAAGTAATCTGGATAGATCCCATCCCGTTTTCGTACTTTTGGTAAAACACGTGAAACCTCGTGACTAGTCGTTTCATACCGTCGCAAATGCTTCAGCACAGTTCGAACGCGACACAACACACGGAACACCACGATCCATTGGACCCGGCCCGACAATTGGGGCCCGGATATTAGGGGCCCTCGCCAGTTTGAGCCCGGGCCAACTGGGGCCCGATCAGTTGGGACCTTGTCAATTGGGGCCCGGTCAATTGGGGCCCGGTGAATAGGGGCCCGGTCAAACGGAGCCGGGTCAATTGGGGACCGGTTAAATGAGGCCCGGTCAAATGGGGCCCAGTCAAATGGGGCCCGGTCCATTGTGCCCCGTCATTTGGGGCCCGGTGTTTGGGGCCCGGTCAAATGGCGCTCGGTCAACTGTGGACCGGTGAATTGGGGCCCGGTCAAATGGGGCCCGCCCGATCAAATGGGGTCCAGTCAATTGGGGCTCGGTCTAATGGGGCTCGGTCAAAGGGGCCGGTCAAATGAGGCCCGGTTAAATGTTAATTGGTCGATGTCAATTTTGTTTTTTTCTCCCTCAAGCCTACAGTCATACTGTTGCCCAGACGTTCACTCGCAGATCGTTACATAGCACAGGCGCAAATTAAATTGCTGTGACACAAGCTAGTGCAAACTGGCCAATGATGATTTTTGCGACACAAGTGCCTCAAGTGGCGGACGTTTTCAGAATCGCAGTGCATGGGTGGCAGCTCGGTTTGGTTCATGGTGCGGCTTTAGCGCTGGACTGTCCTTGCGCCTGCAGCTCAGTTGATTAGAGCCCCACTTGGAAGTGTGAATGTTTTTTTATGTTTGGCTTTCTTAGGCCAAACCCCGAGCCAAGCCTTTTCCACCCTTGCGAAAAAATAACAAAGAAATAACCCACATAAAGAACAATGTTTGAAGGACCGCTTTATTCCCACGAAAACATTTTGAAAAATGTTTCATAAAAAATGTTCAAGAACCTTTGCCCAACCCTGAGTGAGGCTATTGTGGCACATCTGGTTGGATGCGATCTTGACTTAAGCCTTTGCTTCAGTTAGGTTTCAGCTTGTGCTTGTCCCAAGCCGTAACTGCTGCTGGTGGTAATGTCGAGCTAATGCAGAGCTCATTTGTAGTGTGCAATGAAAATGTGAATGCATTAATTGATAATTTTTCATCAACTGTTGTGCACTGTACGTTTCTTGGCCACTTCCTTCTCCAATTGGGTCCAGCTTATTAGCGCCCGATCGGGCACTGTTTGACCGGGACCTAGTTTACCGGGCCCCAATTGACATGGGGCCCAAATGACCGGGGCTCAATTGACCGGACCCCATTTGACGGGCCCTAATTGACACTGGTCCCAATTGACTAGGCCCCATTTGACCGGATACCATTTGGCTTATCTGGTCCCAAACTGACAAGGGGCTCAAATGACCGGTCCACAGTTGATCAAGCGCCATTTGACCGGGCCTCAATTTACCGGGCCCCAATTGATAAGCCCTCCGACTGATCGGGCCCCAGTTGGCCCCGGCTCAAACTGGCGAGGGCCCCAAATTGACGCGGGGCCCAATTGATCGTGCGTGTTCCGTGTGTTCCGTTCGAACTGTGCTGAAGCATTTGTGACGGAATCAAGCGACTTCGTCACGAGGTTTCACGTGTTTCACCAAAAATAAGAAATCGGGGTGGGATCTATCCAGACTCTGTTTACAGTGCACGTGGATTAGTCATCTGTTGCTTTTGTGACACTAAATGAGCATGGTGTCTTTATCTGTCTTCAAATTTATCCCCAAATTCACAAACAGAAGGTTGGTCTTCCCTTTGTCATATATACCCACAGAGTTGAATTCGAGGTTCTCAAAGTCGTGACCAAAGGGATTAGTTCGCAGGTGATGTTCGTAAACATGCAAGTCAGTTGAAAAGTTCTCTTTTGTGTCTCTCAAAACATACGTATAACAAACGTGATTTCAGCAATTTCATTCTTCAAGAAATCAATTTTTTGGGGGTCCGGAATAAAAAAGGTGACTTTTAAACAAAATTTGAAAAGTTTTTTTTTAAAAAGTTCGATCATAAAAATTTTTTAATCCAACCCTGGATGTGACTGCCTAGTCCGATCACATTGGCGTGATGTGACTAGGCAGGGTTGGGCAAAAAAAATTTTTTTGTTAAAAAGGTTTTTTTTTAAATTTTTCGGGGGAACAAAATGTTCTAAAACGTCCAAAAATGGTCTTTTTGGGGGTTATTTTTTGTCATTTTTACGCAAGGGTCGAAAAGTTTTCTTCACAAAATCACTTTTGGGGCATGTATTTGGTATCTAAGATGCCCCAAATGATGTTATTATACCTTCCCGTGATACATATGACATAGTATGCATGTACCTACATGGTACTTCGATGTCATACCCCATCAGGTCGGTCATATACGACTGAACCAGCTACCCGACAAGTATTTCTGCAGCTTACTTTCTCAATTCTGTGTGGTTTATGAGTGAATCTTGCTTATTCGACCACAAACTGTTGTGTCTGATACCACAGAGCAGCAATCATAGGTCCATATCAAGCACAGACTGTTGGATCGCACCGAAATGACATAAACACTCTTCATCGAAATGACGTAAACACCCTTCATAAGTGATGCAAACCAAGTCACAAAAGTGACTTGTCAATCAAAGTTGCATTTTTTTCACGTTTCTGCGCGTTTTTTAGGCAAATTTGGTAAAATTTCCCCAAATCTCAGACTTTTTAAAAAAAATTTTTTTCCGACCCTGTGACTAGGTAGACCGTAGACCGATCTGATCACCAAGTTCGATATTATCGACCTGTGTGTTGACGGTCCCGGGTAATAGTGCATGAGTTTCTGCTCACCAATTTCGCCTCCAGTAGCTCGTTCAGTTTATCCAACGCGTCATTTTTCGGCATCATTAAAATGCCCTTCTGGATATTGACAGAGCCAGCAACTGATTCGCAGGTCTCTTTGGCTTGAGTCCATGTCTTGATCGAATTTTTGTTCGTGGTGTAGCAGATGGCATTGAAGAAGGCATGTTTTGTCATTGGTTCACTGTTGGATTCAATCGACTGGCATTCATCTTCCAATTTCTGTTGCCTTTCTGCTTCATTCAATGCGGTGGTTTGTTTCGCGATCATGATAAGCAGCAAAAAGCCGGTGAGCCGCATGAGAAACATGATGAGGTTATGGCAAGTAAAGGGTTGCTCTTAGCTGTGTATCCGTCGATGAATAAATAGTCAATTTGATCAGAGAATGAATTTGAAAATCTGTTCCGTGGAAAACACGCAGCCGATGGGTCAGCTTGCGTTTCAGAGTCTGGAACAGTAACACAACGCCACGCTACGCGTCACACCTACTGTGCATGTACTGTATATGAAAAATATATGCGCATCCTGCATCTGTTGCATGTACTGTATATCACGCAGATCAACACGTTGTTCATCAGGCCTCAAATCAATCAACAGTATCATAAAGGACACTCACTCAATGATTTAAGAAGAGAAATGAGATATGTATTGCACTTGGCACAAATGACTGCGTTTCTCTCAGGCGTTTTTGAAGACGTCTGGAGCGACATCAAACTTGGTGATGGGATGCGAGCTGCTTGGTCACGTGGCTGTTTCGAACTAAGAAATTTAGTGATGCCAATAATTTCGACCAGCGTAAAAGATGTTCCCCGCATGGGTAAAAAGGTGTACAAACCAAGTTCCTGCGTATATAACTACATGACCAAAGCCTAAGTGCAAAGCCTGAAAAGTCAGGCCTAAAGCAATCATACATACCCGAGCAATGTACACGCGGCAGTTGGGCGCGAAGTCACCGGGAATCTACAGTGGGTGCACGAGCAATAAACTGGAGTGGGTGCTGACGCAAAACTGGAAGGGTTTCGCCTCCCTAAGGGCGTGCGTGGCAACATACGCCAAGCTGTGTTGGTGGCCACACAAACCCGTGCGATTGATGTTTCACAGCAACTACAAAGTACCCACGCCTTCTGTTTCATTAGGTTTACGCAAACTGGCTAGGTGACTGAACGATATTCTGGAGTCAACACCCGAGGAATCCCGAATAACTCCAAAACGAGGTTTACATTGAAGTTCTGTCAAGAACCCTCAAGACACCTCCATGTGGAATCGTTGTGTGCTCTTTCCTCATATCTTACGGTAGTTTCAGGATATTTGTATGTGAAACGTGTATAAACATACGTGATTGAGGCAGGCCCTGACTGACCGTTCTGCAACTTTTGAACTTCCTTCGTGATCTTTTGATTAAACTCCGATGCAAAAACAATCTCTATCGCAGTTTTCCTCGGCACGCTCGAGAGCGTGAGTTGTTCATGTACATGTGCATGTATGGATCTAAATTTGACGTTTACGGTAATTCCGCCACGAATATGATTATGGTAGCCACACGGCAATCGTTGAAAACATCTTCGGTGCCGGTTGTTTAAAAAAATTTATTATTAAAAAATAATTTTTAAAGAAGAAATTTTTTTGAAACTCAGGTTTCGCTTCTTTTTAAAAGTTGCCCAAAATGGGCTGAAATGTCCAAAAATGGCCTTTTTCGAGGCAAGAAATTGGCGCTTTTTTCTGTGAAATCCAAAATCGCCTGTACAAAACTTGTACAAGGATGCGCGGGGCTGCATGCTACAAAAAAAATTTTCGTCAAAAAAGTCAAAAAATTTTTTTTAGAAAAAGCTCGTTAATTAAAATTTTTTTCAATCATGCTTCGGTGCGGTAATGATGTGTTGGAAGATAAGTTTGATGTGCCATCTACATATATGGATCAAAAGCTGACGGTTACGGTAATTCTGCCACGAACATGATTACGGTACTCACTGGGAAGGACTTGTGGTTTTTCCACAAGTCTTTACGTGGTTTTTTAACAAGTCATTTGTAAAACTGGAGCCACTTAAAGACTTGTAAAATTAAGCAAAAGACTTGTGGTTTATAACACAGCGGTATAGCAGTCCTAAAACCACAATTAACTTGTGGTTTTTACAAACTACTTGTGATTTCTTCTGTCGTTTACAAGTTACTTGTAAATTTTTCAAACATTTTAATCTCGGTTCGTGCACTTTTTATTTCCCTTTATTCTCCTTCACACAGCAAGATCATACAAAAAACAAGATATAAATTTGAGATATAGAAGTAAAAACGCGAAATATGAAGTAAAAGCTTTCAAATGGCGCATGCGTACCAAAATACTGGACTTTAAAAGGCAAAGCAATTTTGCTCAAACAGCATGAAGGCAAAGCAGAGTTTGGTTTGAATTGAAAATTTTTACGTATTTATATCACTCAAATCACAAACCGATACGATGGCGACCGTTATGTAGTGCACAGCACCGCTGGGTGCGGTTCGATAGGCGTATAGCTCTTGCACAGCTGGGTTGATATAGCGCAGGATAGACTGAAAGAGTGAAATGTCAAGTGAGGTTAAAGGGTCTATAATTCAGTTTCAGCACCACATGTAAAAAGGCAAATGATGTGTATGATAGGCGGAGTTGTTTGCTTTACTTTGGCAACTCATTGAAAAATTTGATCGACACGAGAACTCACCTGAAAAATTGGCGCTGAGAACTCGGTCCAAGCATTTTCCGTGAATGGGCCGGGCCTGGCCTCTTTTTCATTTAATGGACAACAGAACGAGCGTTTGGAAGGACGAATTGGATGTCGTCTGAAAGCGTTCCATGTTGATTTCGAAGCGGATGCGACGCAGAATAAAAAGTAAAAATTTAGCAATTGAAAACCAACCATAATCGAAGTCCTCAAACTTCGCTGTTGAAATTAAGGCTTCCAAATAGATTTTCAAATGCGTAGTCCCATTGAACTGCTTTCGGCATAACAAACATCGCACGCAGTATGAAAACACCAAATACAGCAAAGCGTTAACTTGAAAATTATCCAGTTTGGCGATCCGCAGCCAACAAAAATGTTTCATTGCAATTCCCGCTTTTTTTGGCAGAACCACAAGTGATTTGTTGTTTTGTTACAAATAACTTGTGGTTTTTACAAGTGTTTTGTGATTAATCGATAAAACCACAAGACTTTTATTCAAATACCACAAGTAATTTGAGGTTTCGTCATAACCACAAGTCTACTTGTGGTTTTAAAACCACAAGTCCTTCCCAGTGAGTAGCCACAAGTCAAACGTCGAAAACGTGTTCGGTACTGTAACGATGCCAACAAGACAGTTTTCGGCACTTTCACGGCTCAATGTTACCGTTGAAAGCTGAGGAATTAAGGATCAAATTCTTGTCAATGAGATCGCTTCACAAGGAATTCAATGGCAAGGTTTGCATTCAAAGGGGAATACCTTCGACCTTTATTCATAAGTCAGTAGTCAGTAAGTGATCACATGCTAGATATCATAATATCAGCCAATACATAAAGCAAAAAGAAGTTGCAGGCTGAAATTGCAATCGATGATGTTGCGGCAATAAAATCCTCATTTTTTAAGGAACGGTCGAAAAAACACAATTCAGATGCGCAAAAAGCAATTAAAATTTCTAAATTTGTCCGACACTGTCCCGCTTTGAGAAATCTTCATCTTCAATCCAAATTACTGTCTTGTTTCTGTGTGTCCTCCGGTCCCCCTCCCACGGTGACCGCGTGACTCTCAGTCGTGCTCAGTTCTTCGTTTTTCTCAACGTCGGCCTTTGCCTTCTTTGGGTCATTCGACGGGCTATTATAGGCACTCGACTCCGTCGTTTGGTCGGTTGTCTTGGCACTTTCGGTTGGTTGGTCAGGACTGGAAATGGTTGGGATTAGTGCTGATAATTTGAAGAACTATACCACATACTAAAACGTCACATACTTTTTATCGTGTTTTGCATCTTTTGGTTCCTCAATATTTTCTTTCCCCTGATGTTTCCTGTATCGATATCCGCCATAGAAGGCAACTGCTGCGATCAATAACGCTACGAACACCACAACGCAGATGATCACAATCGGAACTATCAGGTTGGTGGATGGGGTAGGGGTCGTGGTCGCTGAGGTAGTGGGTGTTGGTGCTGAATTGCAGTTGTGTCATGGCTTATCGAATTTGCAACACTTTTCAATTTTTGCAGGAATTCCCTTCACTGTTGCCATACCTTGTTCACAGGTCGGCAGTTCATCGTCCCAATCGCCTTTGTTGCACTTGATCTCCTTCGTGCCTTCGGTGTCTGTATCTGACCAGATGTAACCCGGTTTGCATTCGATCTGCGCCGATTTGGTGTGATAGACGAAGTCGGTGGATTGGGAATTGCTCAGTTGGATGTTCTTCTCGGCAGGAATGGAACCGACGTCACAACCTGTGTGTGAATGGGAAGCTCATTTTTTTTCAGTGTGTCATTGTCACCAGATGATTCATCACAATGTACCTTTATCGCACGGCGGTAAATCAGCCGGTGCCTTGCCTTCGGCGTCCGTCCATTTTTCGGCGGAACATTGGAATTCCTTCTGCCGCACACCTCCCCAACTGAAACCGGGGTTTTTGCACTGCGCTTTGATCTTGGTGTACGGTAGACTCTGATCTTCAGGCGGATTTGCGATTTGGACACCGTTTTGGTTGATGGACGGCGCCGGACAAGCTAGGGAATGGATTTTGAGTGGTGTAATTTACTGTATGTTGTACTTGTGTTAAAAATCATCTTTGTAAGTATTTCCTTTTGCGTCAAAGTGCGCTTGCTATGTTTGATGGGATTAAACTGTTAGAAGTGTCTCATTGAGAAATGCATTAAATTTTCTGAGCTGGGGATGAGGTTACACCCTAGTATCCGGTGTCCGGAACATAACTTTGCAAAATACAAGTAAATTGGAAAATAGCGAAACATTTGTGCTATTATTATACTATTGCTATCGCTTTGTGTATATTGTGTCATTTGAGTGCATTTCAAAGCACACGTACTTTTACCGTTTTACCTGCTGAGAAATGCGAAAATGATTTTTATGCCCGCCTTGTAATTTAAGACCTTGCCTTTTTGGGTGATTTTTGGGAAACTTTTAAGACCAAGCAGGCCCCGCGACGTTTCCGTCCGGAGTCCAATAAGGGCTTTATTCAGAAGGGGCTCCATATGTAAAACAGCACATGCGTGACGTCGAGCACGTGAACCCCAAGCATTCGTTTGACACAATCGTGTCCAAGTCAACAGTGCAGGTTTACATATTTGGGCTGCAGATTACAGTTGGTTCGGTCAGTTTGACCAGTTGAGTGATCTTGCCAACTACTGTATCCAGCTGAATGCAGGGACACAGCTGGGGGGGGGGCGGAGGGCAGTAGAGTGTTGGATTCGACTAGCTTGAAGTTGGATGGCGAGGCGTAAGTTTCGGTGGTGTGCGCACTAAGACACCAAAAATTATGACCACGCCACGCTCGGGCTTAAAGGTCCCCCGCCATATAGACCTTAACCAATCTCAATGAAACTTGGCACGGTGACTGGACTTGTTCCAAGAAACATTTTCCTAATCAGGAGTGTTGAAAAGCAAAAAAAAATGACCCTTCGTCCGCACCATGAAATTAAAATATCGATCCGTTTTTGCATTAGATACTAGGTCTGCCGTTTGGTCAGACAAGTTTCATAAGTGCCGGTGGCCTTAATTTAAAACCATATAATCGCTTTTTCGGCACTGCCATTGCTCGCGCTATTTTGCCAAAACCACGTAAATGTTCGAAAAAAATTTCCGTTATATTTTCGGGCCACATAGAAAGCACACAGAGCTTTAGTACATATAAAGCAGGCAAAAAGATAATTTACTACGCTATTCAAGCGATCAAAGACCTATTTCCCATCGCTGATAAGTTTCGACAAAAGTTCGCTCAACTGTTGTGAGACTCAACTTTTTGGCCCTTTTCTGCGGACCCCAAGCACACTTCCATGTTATAATTTTCTATTTTAATAACGATGTACCAAGGTGATATATGGCACGCCAGATAGTAAAAATATAGTTGTTGTTAATTATGTGCAACTATATTGGTTCATCTGCATACTTGGCGGTACGAGCAAAAAATGAATTTAACACAAAATCCACCATATTACTGTGCTCGGCACTGCTTTCGCTTTGTTTGCATTTCAAAGCACGCGCGATTCTAACCTGACGAGAAAGCGCGAAAATGGTTTTGCAATTCCAGCTTTTTTGGCTGATTTTTGGGAAATGCTTAACACCGCGTTTCCGTCCCGAGTCTTGGGAGGGCTTCATTCGGAAGGGTGCTTCATTATGCAAAACTTCGTTACATTGACGGCGAGTACGTTAACCACAGCATGCGTTTGTCACAACCGCTTCAGTCAACAGTGCAATGTACTGAGTGCAGTAATGTTTGTCTGTTTCGCCCTGCTTTCGCAGACAGACCGAGGCGCCAGGGCTCGTCAGTGCGAACGCCTCTGGCAAATCTGCCTCCAAAAAGCCCCATCAGCAGACCTTATTGCAGGGCTGTAACATCACTGCGTGCAAACTCATAAACAGAGTTTCGTCACAAAATAGGCCCAGGATGTTTCCGACCTGAGTCCTAGGAGACTCTATTCATAGGGGGACTTGGTTACATTGACGTCGAGCACGTGAACCACAGGCATGTGTTTCCCACAACCGTGCCCAGTCAACAGTGCGCGTTCATGGGGCTGCAGATTGCAGGTGGTTCGGCCACCCGACTGGAATGAAGACGGTCACTTGCGGAGTTGGAAGGTTAACGAGTGCCGGAAATTAGCTGACCAACAACACCAAGTCTCAAAGTTACTCAAAGCTCAGTTTCGCAACGGATGAACGATGCACTGTATGTGTATGTTTATAACTTTGGTTAAAAACACCACCATTCGACACCAACAGCAAGTTCATGAGTCACGAAAGTGAGCCATTTTGGATGCATCTAGGCAGGTCTCTTTCGCAGCTCATCAACTTTCCACCTCCACATGTGACATTCGTCTGATCAGTTGAGTGATCTTGCCAAACTGCTGACCCCAGCACAACGCACGGAAAAAACTCTCAGTCACACCACAAAGACGCGCATCCTTTAGGAGGTGGCCATGTACATAGACGCGGTTGCCGTTTGCAGTGTAGAAAAACAATGTCCACGGACCGCATTTCTGGTTGCGGTTTGCGGCTCCATTGTCGAAACATTTAGTAGCCTGTACCATAGAAAATGAATTAATCAGCGTCTAGCCAACGTCGCAAACGTGCACTACCGAAGCGTTGATTTGTTCACTTTTACGTGCTCAGATTAAAATAACATTTCGATAGTGAACCGCCAACCGCAACCGTGTCTGCCTGGCCGCTCCCTAAACTTAGCTAAAAACATTGGACAGACGATGAGTTGAAAATGCTGAAGACGAAGGTTTGAAAAGAACCGTGATGTTATGAGCCAGGCATGTGCACCTTAACATCGTCTTTACAAAATTTGGCCGCAGCTAGAAATTCATGCGCTGCTCATTATTTAGTGGGCTTTGAATTGTGACACCAAGGATGGAAATACACGTAGTGCCATTCTCCATGAAACAATGAAGTTTTTGCTTCAGGAAGTACATATTCAGGGTCTTTTAAATGACCATCAACAGTATCCATAGTATCTTGTGCCAGTTGGTGCCAGTTTGCCAGTTCATACAGGGTGTGCGTTGTAAACACGAGTAACTTGTGCCAGTGGCATGTTTAAGGCTAGGCGGCGCCAAATCGGGTCACGGTAGTTGCAGGACTAATGTTTCACGGTTCCGAATTAGTTGTTGGTGCATACACATTGGCGCATTTTCATATGCAAAAGCGTGCCAGTTGGTTTAGAGGTACACATTTTTGTACGTAGGCCTGTGAACGTGGCAAATCAATTGTTGTGCATTTCGAGCTGTGAAATCTTCGTCCTTGGGGACCCATGCAACGCACCGTTGTATGAGTCATGTGCGCAGCAGACAGGTTTTCTTGCTGCAAACAGTTGAATTTCTTCTGTGGATTTGAACTGGACGACCAAAATGGTTCAATATTTCACGCGCCTTTTTACAGGATGTATTAGGGCACTGGAGCGTAATGGCTGCGCATGCCTAGGTCCGTAACGCCCATCAGATCGAACCCGATAAACTGCAGCAGCGCGAACTGAACCCATGCGGCTGATGCTGCACCGTGTGCCACAGAAGAATACATCGACGCAACCGACAAGACAACAAAACGCAGCATCATCATGGTTCCTGGGCTGTGACTATCTGCACCAGGGTTGGAAAAAAAATTTTTTTTTAAACAAGTTTTTTTTAAAAAAAAATTTTTTTTAAAAAGTCTCAGATTCGGGGAAATTTTTACAAATTTGCCTAAAAAACGCGCAAAATCGCGAAAAAATGCAACTTTAATTGACAAGTCACTTTTGTGACTTGGTTTGCATCACTTATGAAGGGTGTTTACGTCATTTCGATGCGATCCAACAGTCTGTGCTTGTTATGGACCTATGATTGCTGCTCTGTGGTATCAGACACAACAGTTTGTGGTCGAATAAGCAAGATTCACTCATAAACCATATAGAATTGAGAATATAAACTGCAGAAATACTTGTCGGGTCGCTGAATCAGTCGTATATGACCGACCCGATGGGGTATGACATCAAAGTACCATGTAAGTATATGCATACTGTGTCTCATGCATCACGGGAAGGTATAATAACATCATTTGGGGCATCTTAGATACCAAATACATGCCCCAAAAGTGATTTTGTGAAGAAAATTTTTCGACCCTTGAGAAAAAATGACAAAAAATAACCCCCAAAAAGGCCATTTTTGGACGTTTTAGAACATTAGTAAAGCGGTGGTGGTGTGGTTGGGATGCAGTGTGTGTATGCGGATTGGTCGTTGGGGACTTATCCGTATCAGGGTCTATCTTATTATGACTTATTATGGTTTGGTCTTCTGGGTTCTTCATCAAACATAGATCCTGGTGTACACTACCCACCACGTGGTTATTTGCATGTTGGTCACTAGGGGAGTCAGATTGAAGAACAACCTGGCTACCGTCGTTCCACCTAACTTCCTAGCGGCTAGCGGTTCACCACTTTTGGCATACGCTCCGGCCCGTTCCGCCGTCCCATCTTCAGAGCACATAGCTTCCGTTTTAATCATGCAGCGTTGACGCGTGCGCTGGCCCGTCTCTCTCCCACCGAATGAGGTGGCGTCATAACCAGACGAATCATAAACTTTGGCTATGCGATGCGTTCTCCACGCCTGTTGTTTGCGCTGGAGTTTCTTAGTCGGTCTCGGAATACCTCCTGCCTCGTCAGCTGGGGCATACCATTCATCCTCCGAACCGGTCCACTCTTCAGCGGAGTCGATCGTCACGTCACTCATATAACTGGCATATCCTTCCATCTTCTTGGCATCGTATTCCGTTCCCACTCGGAACTCCCTGAGCTCGCAAGGGGCGAACGGGGCGTATATACAATGGCTTGACTCGCGCAAGCAAGCCTGCACTTCCCTTCGGATACCTACTTCGGTCGAGTTCATGTCGAACAGGAACTCGCCGTGCATATAACTGAAGTATGCAGAATGCCCACAAACGCTACCGGGCACATTGCAGGGCTCTAGCTCTAAAACTAGCATATGGTCTGGACCTCCACTCAGATCAGGGTTTGGGATCTGAGAACATCCTTTCTTATGACCTTCCTTCCATGACTTGCTTAATTTGTTTATTGTTTTACTCTTAACCCAATAAACCTTGACTTTACCCCATTCCAGGCCATTGACGCATCCATGCGTCGACCGACGAGGGTCGTATTTCGCAATCATGACCGGGTCTACTTCGTACGGCCTTCTGGTGTCGATACCATCGAGATACGATGGATCGAAACCCGTAAGTCGACGTTTATTCCTTAGCCTCACTGGCCGATCTAGTTGCCCAGGGGTGACGAAGACACCTGGCTTGTCCTGACTTAGCTGGATCCTATATCGGTACCTATACGCCAACGTATTCACACGCAGCGCTCGTTTCATAACCTCGTGATGCGCACTGAATTCGTGTCCCTCCTTATAGAGTCTGGCACACGTCAGGTCAGCCAGTGACACGTTGTTCCTAGCCATCAAGCATAGTTCCACATCGTCGTCCCCTGTGGGCACTAGTTCCTTCCGCGGGATACCCAATAAAGGGTCAATCCCTTTCCTCCACACATAATCAGCCCTCTTCTTAGCTTTCCCTTTCAATTCAGGCACGAAATCGGAATCCCTGATACCGCGCACCATGACGTTGGTCAAGGCCTCGAACCGAATCGACGAGTACGCCTTAGAAGAGGCCGTACTTCCCCATACTATTGACTTTGGCAACATATAATTCTTGTCCAATGTGATCTTTTGTGAAACATCACTTGTACATATCTTATATCCTGTCATACCACGATACCTACCTGGACTCGTCAGGCCTGCTGACGAAGAATCATCAGAACTCAGCACCCTGAGCGGTGCTGTCACCTCTTTTCGTGCAGTATCCAGATTAGGGCTACTGACACGACTTTCTCTTTCATTCGTTCTTATCTCCTCAGTTCCGCCCGATGGTGTTTCACCATCCCTGGGTTTCGGAACTGAACTATTCTTATTGCTCCTATTTGCGTTGTCAATGTTATCCTCACAGACCGGGCGGGCATTCGACCGTACCTCGTGTAGTGAAACATCACCCTTGTTATCATGAACAACCATATCCTTTTCAGTGGTATCTTCCGTACCCTTCATAAGTACCTTACCTATCGTGGAAGCCTCGGCTGAGGTAGGCAGCCTAGCTTCCTTCCGGGCGCCTGCCGTTGCCGCAACCTCAATCATCGAAGGCATGGATACCTCCCGTATGTCACATTGATCATCAGCGGGCGCTACCATGGGTGGTGCCGTATTCGAACGGACAGGCTGGTGTCTCGGTTCCTTAGGCACCCCACCAAAGGGATCGCGTACCTCTGCCTCAATAGTGAACACCGGGCTCGCCGAGGGTTCCCTTGTCTCCTTAGCCAACTTTCCGTTGACGAATCCGACGCTGGTCGACCCGGATTCTAGATCCTGTCGAATGGCGACGGCTTCAGCCAACAATCCTACGGTCTCTCCCACAGACCCATAGCTGCACAAGGGGTGTGCCTTCATCTCATCGTCAGTCACGATATCATATCCAATCATAATGGGTGTGGAACCCCTTTGGGCCTGCTGCTCTGTACCTATGAATGACTCACCACGGTCGATGGCGGTCGCCTCGGCCGTGCTTTCGTCCCTATTTTGCATCGCGTGTTCTATCTCATCCGATCCCGACATCTCTACTGTTTCAGTCACCGTGGGCAATGCCACCAGTCCCTTATGACCCGTCTCTTCAGTACATATCTGTCCCTCCTGGGCGAGTTCCACCTGGGCCTCATATCCTGCCTCGTACCCGTCTTCACCAGGTTTATCCTCCAACACTGGGGGTTTGGAGAGTTGTTGCTCCACCAACTCCGCCCATGAGTAGGATTCCTCCGACTGGCTTAGCAGCTGTTGCAACCTGTCAGACGTATTCTTATAATCCATAGAATCATCAGATTCAGGGAGCAACCGTAGGCTACCCGAGTCGTCATCATCTGAACACCTAGAGGACGGTGCCGTGGGTAGATCAAAACGTACCTTCTGACGGCCTCCGTTCTGCGTATCGTTCCTATCGTTGTCTGTGACCTCAATCCCAACCCCAGTTGCAGATTGATCCGCGTCCACGTCCCTAAGTTCCTCATCTTGGTTTGGCTCATCTGCTAATGCAGACTCGCCAGCTGATCCCGGGGGACCCATATGTTTCCTATGGTTTGGGTCAGCGTCCTGTCCCTTGAAAAGTGTGCAACTTGGCTCAGCGTCCTGATCCAAGCTTGGTGCATGGTGCATCATTGACGAAGTGCACCCGAAATCTTCCTACCGCGGCCACGCTCCAATACGGGCCGACCGAAGATGACTCCGGGCCCTGAATGGCAATCGACGACCGTTCCAACTCGAAGGGAGGTTAGTATTGGTAGTATTGAGCCACACGTGCTAGCCCCCGGTTGGTTTATCGAATAATATTTCGTCGTTTTATTATACGATCGGACGTAAATCACACGAAGATTCAGGTAAAGAGAGAAGAGAGAAGTTCACATTTGTATGGTAAGAACAGAGTTTAAGTAGTCACCGCACACAGAGAATTAATACAAGACAAGAGTATACTAAACGCTGATTGGTTGAAATATTGCACTTGTATAATATGATTGGTTGACATGGTAAACCTGGCTTATGTATACAATAAGAGTCCTATGTGTATATGTTACAATAAAAGAGTAATTGTTGAGCGGGAAATTTGAATTTGTCTAAACAAAGATGGCCGACAAGGGCGACTTGAAACCATTACAAAACAGTGAAACGCGGCAATACAAAAGTAGAAACAACCCGAATAGGCGACAGGGGTCGGTAGTTCGGGGCAATGGTGTGAGCCCCATTGCTCATTTTGTTCCCCCGAAAAATTTAAAAAAAAAATTTTTTTTTAAAAATTTTTTCAAAAACCTTTTTTAAAAAAAAAATTTTTTTTCCAACCCTGATCTGCACAACCTCAACTCCTACCAAGCGTTTGGGGGCAGGCCCTCAGAGTCGAGGTTGAAATAAGTTCCCCCCCATCAAGTCAGAACGGTAATTCTTCGTTGTCATGGTCAGACAGATTTCGTTCAGAAATGGTGTTAATCGGACTCTAATTTAGGATTGCGACACACGTACCTCGGAGTTGATGCTGACACACGAACTCGTAACGTGTGTGGCACGGATCGATCAAGCAGCCAATTCTGCTACATGCAACACAACCAGATGATGTGATTTCCATGTCGGCTTCCTTAACGACTTGAGGTTCATTACCGTTAGCAATCACTGTGCCGTTTACCCATTCATAATCACTGGTCGGAGACGAGTGCGTGCGAACACCAATCCAAGTGTATGTCCCGGACCCAAATCCCTGGAAGTGGCATCAGTTATGAACTTCGGGTAACTACCGTTACCTCGTCGATGAAATCTAACTGACAACCTGAATGTCGAAATGCACTCACAAGATCCTTTAACAAATCTTTGAATAAGGCGGTGTCCATTGTCGGCATCACGAGCTCTCCGTGGTGAAAATTATCGGATTTGATCAGCCCACAAGGTTTTCTGGTGTCGCTCCAGGCCGCCTTTTCAGTGCCGTATGTGTAGCACACTTGGCTTTCATAGGCGGCTTTCAAAACAGACTTGTCGTTACTGAAGTCGATGCACTCCGAATTGGGATCTTGAAATGTCGATATCGGTTCGCTGCGCGCCGTGGTCACTATCAGCAGAATGTCGAAGGTCAGCATATGGAGCATCCTGATCTTCAATGAATTGGTTGATAATGCATTCGCTGGTAATTCAGAAAAATTCATTAAGGAATGAAATCAATTAAGGATTTAGCGCCATCAGAAGAGCACGTGCATAAAATGCCACGAATGAGCAGTAGGACATACAGTAGCTCTGATGTAGCCAACAAACCCTATGTGACATGCCAACCACCGTTCTCAATGTCTTCCAACGATTACAAAGTAGCAAAGGATAGAACCAGTCATTTTGTTCGGCAAGAAGATATCGCGACCGAAGAAAATCCAGCAGGTGAAATAAGCAGTAAATAGTGTTCTTCACTATTGGTATCACGCAAAATGCCTTTTAATCTAAATTCTGAGTACCTTGACATACGAATTCTAGATGTTCGCGCTCATCAAATTATGACCGAGGGAATTTGGAGCAATGAAATATAAGAAAAGATCGGTGAGCTATGTATGTCCGAATTCCAAAATCGTTGTTCATCTTCAATCCCCATCACTGTCTTGTTTCTCTGTGTCCTCCGGTCCCCCTCCCACGGTGACCGCGTGACTCAACTCCGTCGTGTTCAGTCCTTCGTCTTTCTCAACATCGGCCTTTGCCTTCACTGGGTCATTCAACGGACTCCGTTGTTTTGTCGGTGGTATTGGCACTTCCGGTTGGTTGGTCAGGACTGGAAATCATTAGGATTTTAGTTTGACAATTTGAAGCACTGTACAAAATACTAAAATGTCACGTACTTTTTCTCGCTTTTTGCATCTTTTAGTTCCTCAATATTTTCATTCCGCTGCTGTTTCTTATATCGATATCCCCCGTACAAGGCAACTGCGAGCAACAGCGCATCGAAGAGCACAACGCACGTGATCACAATGGGAATGGTCAGGTTGGCGGATTGGGTAGGGGCGGCAGTGGTCGTGGCTGAGGATGATGTTGAATTGAACTTGGGCTGTATATTTTTAAACTTTTGCACCGATTGTTTAAAAAGGTTTTATAATTTTCCTCCACAGGTGCCATACCTTGTTCACAGGTCGGCAGTTCATCGTCCCAATCGCCTTTGTCACACTTGATCGCCTTCGTGCCTTCGGTGTCTGCCTCTGACCAGATGAAACCCGGTTTGCATTCGATCTGCGCCGATTTGGTGTGATAGACGAAGTCGGTGGGTTGGGAATCGCTCAGTTGAATGTTCTTCTCGGCAGGAATGGAACTGACATCACAACCTGTAATTAACCTGAGTTGTGCCAGTATTCTGATACAAAATGTTGACCCCACCATCGGTTCACAACTTTACAAAACCACTGACCCTGATCACAATCAGGCAAGTTCTCGGGCGTTGTGCCATCTCCTCCCTTCCATTCACCCCCGTTGCACGTCAACTCCTTCTGCGGCTCGCCGCCCCAACTGCCACCCGCGTTGGCACATTGCACGTTGACCTTGGTGTACGGTAGATTATTGGCCGGGGGCGATGGGATCTTGAATTTGGCATCGTCAACAGACGGAGGGGAGCATTCTAAAAGGTAGGTAGATACATTAAGCGTCGGTATGACAAGCGCTCGTGCAATTTGTTCCCAATAGGAAAGAATGGTGCGGAGCAAACCAAAACATTGATTGGAGGTAACCAAGCCTTATTGCCGGAACTCCATTCGGAAAAGAAGGAAACAGCAAAATTTCTGGGTAGGTTTTTCGCATTTCTGAAATCATCGCCAACATTGTCGACTGTGATTACAATCGCTTTGTGCGCATTTAAAAGCAGTTTGTGTGCATTTCTGCCCTAAATGAGCGAAAACCATCTGTTTATGCCATCTCTTTTGCGATAAAAATCTCTGTTTTTTTGATTTTGGGAAACTTTTAACCCCAAGTAGGCCCCCCGGGACATATTTTTCCCGAGTCCTGGGAGGGCTTTATTCAGAAGGGAGGCTCCATATGTAATACTTCGTTACGTCGATCACGTTGACCCCATCATGCGTTTGCCCCACAACCGTGTACAGTCAACAGTGCAGGTTCGTTGGGCTACAGATTGCAGTTGGTTTAATGACACAACTGGAATGAAGACGGTCACTTACGGATCTGGAAGGTTAATGAGTGCCGGAAATCAGCTGACCAAATGCACCACGCCTCACTCAGCTTCGCAACTGATGTACTATGTAGGTGTATGTTGTTTATTTTAATTAGAACACTACAATAATACCCACAACAAGTCATCAATAGTGAAAGTGAGCAACTTTGGATGCATCTGGGCAGGTCCTTTTGGCAGCTCATCAACTTCCCTCCTCCATATATGACATTGGTCCAACCAGCTGAGTGATCGTGTCAACTACTGTCTCCTGCACGGCCACAGCTGCTGGGGCGGCAGTAGTGACAATATGACTGCTTGTTGGGTTCGACAAGGTTGGCGTTGAAGGGCAAGACGTACTGCATGCAGTGTTGGGCAAAAAACGTTTTTTTTTTCAAAATGCCCAGATGACCAAAATATGGCCCCCAAAAAATTGGAAAACGCTCATATTGGGAAGGAAACGTGGTTAAATGAAGTAATTCTATGTGTTCTGAGGCAAAATAAACGGGTTTCAACCCTTTTCTAGCCAGTTGTTAAGATCCCATGTCAGACCCGCATCATGGGACCAACTTTGGCCGGGGTCATCACTGAAGGTCAAACTCCGTATATCGACGTATCTCGACAAAGTAAAAATGTGAAATTTTTTTGAAAAAAATGGGACAAAAAAATTGATTTTGCTTGAAAATCAGGGTACCTTCCCTGAAAAATCAGGGAAAATTAAGGAATTCAGGATTAAAAAATCGAAAAACGACCCAGGTGATTTTTTAAACGTCGTTTTTTTAAGAAAAAACGCCGTCGTTTTTTTGCCCAACCCTGATCGACGTATCTCGACAAAGTAAAAATTGGTCGAAAATTTTCTGAAAAAAAGGGACAAAAAAATTGATTTTCCTTGAAAATCAGGGTAATTTCCCTGAAAAAGCAGGGCAAATCAAGGAAATTCAGGATTTTAAAGAAACGAAAACGACCCAGACCTTTTTTTTAAAAAACGTCGTTTTTTTTAAGAAAAAATGCCGTCGTTTTTTTTGCCCAACCCTGACTGCATGTTTCGGTGGTGTGGCACTAAGTTATTATAACTCACGGCCACACCACAAGCCCGCACAGTTTGCTGCAGTCCTGCAGCTAGATAAATGCGGAATGCGGAAATTGGCGAGCAGATAAATGCGTAATGGTAAATTTCTGCATTCCGCATTCCGCGTTCATCTGCTCACCTTTGCGGAATGGTGCGCGCTTGGGTGACGATTACAACTTCCAGCGTGCTGATCTCAATTGTTGTGTGTACGAAAACAGCAACTGAGATGTTTGACCAAAAGCATAAATTTACTTGCAGAAATTGAAAATTCCGCGAAGGCGAACAGATAAACGCGGAATGCGGAACGCAGAACTTTGCATTCCGCAGTTATCTAATCGCAGCCGAAGTAATTGTTTCCGACCGACACAAATCTGCCAACGCACGGGAGAAATGCGGCCGAAATATTGATATGCTCTCACCACAAAACCGCGCATTCTTTAGGAGGTGGTCACGCAGACGTGGTTGCGGTTTGCGGTGGAGAAACACAATGTCCACGGACCGCACTTCTGGTTGCGGTTTTTACGGCCCGCTGTCATTTTGTAGCCTGTACCGTATTGTATAAAATGAACCAATCAGCGTCTAGCCAACGACGCACTAGCGAAGCCTTGATTTGTCCACTTTTGAGTGCTCAGATTAAAATAAGTTTTCGGTAGTGAACACCGCAAGCCTCAACCTCGTCTGCCAAGCACAACAAGCCGCAACAGGCCACTGTCTTCTGTATTTTATTCTCCTAGCTCGATCTCGCAAAAATTTCAACACTCAATCGATGTCACGTAGTCGAACGCCCCATCGGTGTCATTTTTCTCTCAATTTGTTGTAGTTTCATATTTCAATGATGTGCCAGGGATTATTTCAAAATTTTCCAGGTGCAATTGCACTCTGCGGTTAGAAATTTTAGGTACAATTGTACAGATCTAGGCACTTTTAAGTTCAAAGTCCAGCTAATCTACGGTTCTGTATTTGAAGCTCACAGTACGCACATACCTTCCGCGTCATGCTGGCACGCAAACTGAACTGGTAAGCCGCAAGACTTCATTAATCCATTGTTTGGACTGCCCGCCGCGTAGGCCATGCAGTTGAACGACTCCTTATAGAGAACATTTTGGACCATCCAAAAGTGTTTATCAACTGCTGTCTTATTCTCCCATACGAACTCGTAATCTGGCGTCGGTGCAGTAGGCTTTCGAATGCCGATCCAGATGTCGCTGCCGAGTTGAATGCCCTATAATAGGATGGGATAGTTAGGGTAGCGCAGGTGGCCCGCCGTTGGAAACAAAAGTGAGCTCATCGAAGACGTAAATTCCCCATTAAAATTAAATATTATAGTGTGTACCAACCAAGTCTGTGATCAGCAGTTTATCGAATTCTGTTTTAGTTTTGGATGGAACAACAAGCTGGCCGCCGTGGAAATTGGTGGATTCGCACCGTTCTTACATTTGTTGATGGAGTCATTAAAACCCTGTTCATGCGCGCGTTTTGTTACAGACCCGTAACATTTGCTGCCATCGAAAAACGCCTTTGTCATGTTATTTTTATTGCCCGCCGCACCAAAGGAAAGGCATTCGGATTTTAGATCTTGAAAGGTCAAAGTCTGTTTGGTGCCGAGGGTCAGCAGCAGAAGAACACCACCGAATAGATTGATGAACATGATGAAGCTGAGTTGAATTTAAATTGCCGATAATTTCTTGAATTCAATTTCGAATGATTAAATCTATGAATAAATAGATTATTCAATAGCCAGCATGTTCAGTATACGGTGATTACGATGCAATTGGATGCGTAGCTGATTCACTGGTTACAGTAATTTGAGAGAATGAGATCAATACACAGCACAAATATATTGCGGCAATGCCACGTCTGACCGCTGTGTACTGTATGCTTGATTATTTCACGTGACGCGTTTTGCGGTCTTCGTTGTGTCTCTTCGATGTCCTGTCTCAGCAGTCCGAGAATGTCAATAGATCAATCCGAACGCCGTCAAATTCCGATCTGTCAATTGTGACCTTCACCAATTTGCCCGATTTTAAGTTGGTCGACAAAAACGATTTGCACTGATCGCGTGCGCGCTTCCAATTGAACCGAGCGGGTCGCCCGCCGACGCAGAGAAAAACGAACAAAAAACAAACACACAAAAAAAACCCAAAACAAAACACAACAAGCAAACCCACCCCCCCGGAGGACTGGCGTAGCAGATATTCCACTCACAGCGGGCTCTGTTTCGGTCATCTACCTGAAATGATGAAAAAAAAGACGAAGAAGCGCGGCACAAGGGAGACTGGTACGGAAAAACGGAGAAAAAAAATCTCTCCAGATAAAATCCCCAAATACTGGATCGGAATGAAATTTCGGAACCCGAACCCTTTTTCTTAACGGGAAAAATAACGGGAATAATCGCAAAATCAGAGAAAACCGCTTTTAATCACAAAACGAGATAACACAGAATATATGACGGGAATATGTAGGGGAAACCCGAACCGCTAAGCACGGGTGTCATGTTAACCGCCGACGGTTCAACTAAACACAGATCCTAGAACAAGAATCATCATCGTCAAAAAACTAAACCCTACCACAAACCGATAACCCAACCCAATCCTAAAATCCAACCCAATCAGCAAACCCCAACAAAATACGACATCCCGATAAAAAATCCGAATCAACACAACAAACACCGCCCCCCCTTCGTAAAAGGTCGCTTTTTCTATTTATTCCCTATAGTTTGATATTTTCCTACTTTCACTACTGTTGAAAGAATAATGCAAAACATGATAGTTGTGCCAGTCGAAAATGCTCAGGCAAATTTGATTTTGTTCAGTGCAATGAAACTTTGTGTGATAGAAATATCTCGCTTAATCTACCATAATAATGTATGCCTCACGACACCCTGCAACAAACATATCTGTGCCACAAACGGTTCGATTTCCCATTACTTGCGTTTTGTGTATACACAGTCATCCCGGGCACAGTTCAGCCGATTCGGCCCGGAACTAAGGCCTCATCTCTGGAAACAAAAGGCAAAAAGTTGACCTTTTTGGCTTTTTTGTTTGCTTTCTGCAGAGAGCAAAAGCAAAAAGCAAAACTGAGGTGAAAAAAAAAAAAACAAAAAACAAAAAAAACCAAACAAACACAAAACAAAAAAAAAAACACCAAAAACAAAACAACCACACCCACAAAAAAAAACAAAAAAAACACCCAAAAGTCAAGCAAACAAGTCATCATCGACTATTTACGCCCAAAACCAGGCTGCACAAACCCGAAAATCGAAAAATTACACAGGCTTGGAACACGCATGTATGCCGCTTGTGACGCGCTGCACAACTTTTTGCTTTTTGCATTTTTTGACTCTCTGACAAAAGCAATCTTTACAGCCCATAAAGCCAAAAAGTCAACTTTTTGCTGCCCTGACAAAAGCAAAAAGCAAAAAGCAAAAGTGCGCGTTAAACTTTTTGCTTCTTGCCCTTTTGCTTATGTCCTAATGGATTTGGCTTAAACACAAACAGTCATTGTTCTGTTCTGTTTTGTTTAATTTTGCTTCACTCCAGTAGTTTTTATTCATCGGGCAGCAAGGGAAATCGATAATGTTCGTGTCATTTAAATCGTCAGAAACCATCAATAATCTTGAATGCATGCGCTCTAGTAGTGTTTTAAAGTACTGCCGCAAAAACACAATTTAGATGCACAAAAATCATTTAATTTCTAAATTTGTCCGACTTTGTCCCGTTTTGAGAAATCTTCATCTTCAATCCAAATTACTGTCTTGTTTCTGTGTGTCCTCCGGTCCCCCTCCCACGGTGACCGCGTGACTCAACTCAGTCGTGTTCAGTCCTTCGTCTTTCTCAACATCGGCCTTTGCCTTCTTTGGGTCATTCAACGGGCTCTTGTACGCACTCGACTCCGTTGTTTGGTCGGTGGTTTTGGCACTTTCGGTTGGTTGGTCGGGACTGGAAATCATTAGGATTTTAGTTTGACAATTTGATGACCTGTACAAGATACTAAAATGTCATGTACTTTTGGTCGTGTCTTGCATCTTTTAGTTCCTCAATATTTTCTTTCCTCTGCTGTTTTTTATATCGATATCCACCATAGATGGCGACTGCGAGCAACAACGCACCGAAGAACACAACGCAGATGATCACAATGGGAATTGTCAGGTTGGCGGATTGGGTGGGGGTGGAAGTGGTCGGGGTTGTTGAGGCTGAATTGCAGTTATTTGAATTTTTGCGAAAGGTTGATGGAAGACTGATTACCAGTGTAATCAGTACACCCTGCAGAGGCTCTGTGGGGAAGACTGATTACAAACTAAAGGAAACCATAATCAGCCTCCCTCCCAGGGCTCAATCCCAGGAATGCTGATTACGCGTGCTGTGGCATGCATATGTATAATCAGCCTTCCTGGGTTGGACAGATGGGGGGAAGACTGATTACGCTGACTGAATTACGCGGAACGTGCGTATGGCCGGTGTGGCGTGACGTGCAAGCTGGGGTAGAGGTCTGGTCCCAAGTGGATGCAGCAGTAAATAGCAGTTCGGCACTAATGTTTCACGCCAGTGATTATCTCGGGTTTGTAGTGCCCGTGATGTTTCATTTGGCTAAGCTTAGAGCCTGAGCCGAACAATAAGACCAATAATATGAGTGCTAAATGAACATTGGAAGCAGCTCCAGCCTGACTCAAATGAAACATCACAGCCCAGTCAAACAGCGAGATACATAACGTGAAACCTTACGCGCGGTCTTTCCAAAACAGCTGCATCCAATTTGGACCAGATCACTGGGAACGAACCGTCCCACTACCGACTCGGGATTTTCCGTTTTATTTTTCAATCCGTAATCTGTCTTCCCCCTGCGTAAGGGAGCCGGGTTTATCAGCTTTATCCGTTTTGTTTTTAATCAGTCTTCCCGGCACGTTGCAGTATTTTCCTTAGCATGCGACACACCTGGTTCACAGGTCGGCAGTTCTTCGTCCCAATCGCCTTTGTCACACTTGATCTCCTTCGTGCCTTCGGTGTCTGCTTCTGACCAGATGAAACCCGGTTTGCATTCGATGTGCGCGGTTTTGGTGTGATAGACGAATTCGGTGGATTGGGAATCGCTCAGTTGGATGTTGTTCTCAGCCGGCATCGAATTGACATCACAACCTGAGTGTGGCAAGGAAGCTCATTTATTCAGTGCTGCATTGTCACTAGATGATTCATCACAATGTACCTTTATCGCACGGCGGCAAATCAGTCGGTGCCTTGCCTTCGGCGTCCGTCCATTTTTCGGCGGAACATTGGAATTCCTTCTGCCTCACACCTCCCCAACTGAAACCGGGCTTTTTGCATTGCGCTTTGATCTTGGTGTACGGTAGACTCTGATCTTCAGGCGGATTTGCGATTTGGACACCGTTTTGATTGATGGACGGTGGCGCACAAGCTAGCGAATGGATTTTGACTGGTATACTATATGTGGTTCTTGCATTATGCGATTTTTACAAGTATTTCTTTTCGCGGAAAAGTTCGCTGGACTTATTTGACGAGATTAAACTGTCAGAAGTTGCTGAATACAGTGCCAAATTTTCTGAGGTGGTGGGGATATGGGGCTGGCTGGTGGACGGTATCCGGAAAATAAACTAGTGAGATATGTAAACTGTAAAAGGGTAAATTATTTACTGCTATCGCTGTGTGTGCTTTCAAAGCACGCATACCATGCAATCTGCTGAGAAAGTGTGAAAAAATGACTTGTTTATGCCCGCTTTTGTGACTGAGAACTGTGCCCGCTGATTCCCTGGGCCCCCTGGGTGTTTAAGACATTTGCCCTGGTGGGCTTTATGCAGAAGAGGGACTCCATATTAGATTATTCGTCACGTGACGTCTGGTGAGACGTCCGGTGCGGTCGCCGGTCCGATCAACGAGTTTGATATCAGCCTATGTTTGCCTCGCTTGATGGTGGAGAGATGCTCGACAGAAAATCTTGGCTATCAGAACATAATCGTCCGGAGCTGCCTTTGAAATTAGGCTGGACAAATAAAATCAGCTGATTTGCTGCAGTCCTTTGTGTACTTAGCTATCAGATGAAATGTCCGCCAAGTAAAGTTGTTTCCATCCGACGTTTCGCCCTAAATTTTGGGTTTTCAACTGACAACCTTTGCCCTGGTGGGGTTTATTCGGAAGGGGCAAGGAAAACTCCGGTACTGCTATCGCTTAGTGTGCATTTCAAAGGACGCGTAGCTCCATCTGCTGAGAAAGTGCGAAAATAATTTGTTTATGCCCGCTTTTGTAGTAAAAAACATTGCCTTTTTTTGGCCGACTTTTGGGATGTGTTTTTAACCCCTAATAGCCCCGGGACGTTTCCGCCCAGAGTACGGGAGGGCCTTATTCATAAGGGGGCTCCTAATGTAAAACTTCGTTACGCCGAGCACGTTAACTCCGGTATGCGTTTGCCACAACCGTATCCAATCAACACAGTGCGAGTTCGTTGGGCTCCAGATTGCAGTTGGTTCAGTCACGCAACTGGAATGAAGACGGTCACTTACGGAGCTGGAAGGTTAATGAGGGGCGGAAATCAGCTGACCAAATGTACCAGGCCTCACTCAGCTTCGCAACTGATGTACTGTGTAGATGTATGTTGTTTAGTTTAATTAAAACACTACAATAACACCCACAACAAGTTCATCAGTAATGAAAGTGAGCCACTTTGGATGCGTTTGGGCAGGTCTCTTTTTCGCAGCTCACCAACTTCCCACCTCCACATGTGACCTTCGTCTGACCAGTTGAGTGATCTTGCCAACTACTGTCCCCAGCACAATGCACTTACGCGGGGGTTGAAAACGACTTTCGGATCGTCAAGAAGGTTCAGTTTAGGCTGTTTGACCTATTTTGCGGGCAGTTCAACTGATAGCTGAGGACTGCAGCAGACGAAGCTGATTAGAAACTGTGTCGCTTCTTTACCGATTGTGTGTGTTCTCTCCCACACTTTCTTCTAAAAAAGCTCAACCTTCGTTAAAACAACGATTGTATATGTAGTGGAAATTCGTAATCCTCAAAATAACCGCCAGCCCGCTACAGTATGCCTTTGTCCGTAAAAACACGAGTGCTGCACCGGTTGCCCTTTTTGCGCTCAACTACTTGAATTTTATTGCAAATTCTCCTTCCCGCTTGAAGCCGTTTCCTGAACCCCTGAATCCCAGGTTGCTGGCGAGATGTGAACTCATATTTGGATGCGTTTGATTCAGAGAAGAAATGTTAGCGCACAAACATTCATCCTGAAAGGCATCCGTTGAAAATGACAGTTCTTGGTAAATTTCTGGCGCTTCACTTTCTTCGTGAGAATGACGTCGAAGCACGCCTGACTGTGTGTCGCCTTCAGGAACAAAATAATCTTGTTGGTTGTCCATTAGCACGTGGGAGCTTTCCACTAAAGCCAGCGGGGCTGAACTTTTTTGCCCCAAATGTAATAGCAGCCACAGGGGCTCTATTTGGAAAACTCAGGTACTGATATCACTTTGTTTGCTTTTCAAAGCAGTACAATTCGATCTGCTGAGAAAGTACGAAAACAATAAACTGTTCATGCCCGCTTTTGTGATCAAAAACTGTACCCGCTGATTCTTTGGTTAACCCCAAATAGTTCCCCTGGGTGTTCAAGACCTTTGCCCGGGTGGGCTTTATGCAGAAGATGGCCTGGTGGGCTTTATGCAGAAGCTTTATGCCTCCATATGTAATATACTTCGTTACATGACGTCTGGTAGGTAAGAAGTCCGGTGCGGTCACCGGTCCGATCACCGAGTTTGATATCAGCCTGTTTGTCTCGCTTGATGGTAGAGAGATGGTTCGGCAGAAAATTTTGGCCATCAGAACATAATCGTCTTTGATTTAATTGCCTTTCAAATCATGCTGGACAAATAAAATCAGGTGGTTTGCTGCAGTCCTTTATGTACTTAGCTATTAGATGAAATGTCCGCCAAGTAAAGTTGTTTCCATCCGACGTTTCACCCTAAATTTGGGGTTGCCAACAGATCAACAACGGTTTTTTACGTATTCACCATCCAGCAAAACAAGTGGAACATTCATTTAATGCATCATGGCGAACAAGTCGCTTGTTTTGTGACGTCTGTATTAGCCACGGCATTTCGGATTTTAGAACTTGAAAGGTGTTTGGTGCCGAGGGTTAGGAGCAGAAGACCACCACCGAAAAGATTATTTATGTACATGATGAAACTGCCTTGAATCTAAATTGTCGATAATTTGTTGAATTCAAATACGAGTGATCAAAATTTACGAATAAAAAATTTCAGCGGTGATTACGAAGCCGATTACGATAAGATTGTATGCATGGCCGATTCACTGGTTAGGGTAATTTCGATCGAATGAGATCAATATACAAATATACTACGGTATTGCGATTTATATCCCTTGCGCTAAGTTCGTTGTGTGCAATACATACGTAATAAACACAGTTTTGTCTCACCACACGTGTTAGCTTGCTGAAACAGGCAAACTGGGTGTGTTTGTATTGGCTGCACTGGTTACATAGCAAACCACATAAAACTTGACCAGTGTGTGCAAATAGTTTTACTATTCTTTCTTTTCCTCGATTTGGTATCAACGCGAGACTATCATATGACATGATCCAAAGTGATGTGTGATGCTGGCGGATCGAAAAAAGTCTTTTTTTTCACGAAAAAAGCCGAGTCCATCTGGGACGTGAAGAAAAAAATCGAAAAGATCCCTCCGGAATCCCTCCGGAAAACATCTATCTTTCTTTACAAAACTGTCTAATTTTTGACAGAAGTTGGGGAAAAATTTTCTTCAGAACAACTTTGGTCAAGCACTGATGATGATGTCAATGTGACTTGTGTCAACGATTTCAGTCACAATTAGCATTAAAACACCCATAGACGCCACTGTAATGTGCTGCTATTCTTGATCGTTCTTTTACGTTTTTTCGAGTGTTTTTTACCAAATATAAAAACCCGGTTTTTCCGCCAGTTTAGATGTGACTACCTAGTCGCATCCGATCGCCAAACCGTGCGACAAAAAATGTTTCTGCTGACAGCGTACAGCTCAGCTTGTACAAAGCTGCTGACAGTGTAGGAATGTAATTAGCAATTCTCATTAGCTATCAATAGAAGTAGCAAAACCAAAACAATTTCGAATATCACACGCTCTGCGTTTCGGGTTTTCTTTCAAACTCTCGAAATACGGAACACGGACATAGAGCAAAATTATAGTTCGTGTTTATAGTGCCGAGCCCTTCCCAAAACTCATACCCAGGCCACGTCAGATCAGTGGGTGCAGTTTTGATTAACAATGCCAAAGACTGCAATGGTGCCGTTAATACCTGCGGTACACCGCCACAGACGTAAGTGCCCCATCCCAACATTGTAGGTTGAGTGAAACAAAAGTGGTCACCACACATCTCCCTTGATGCAAGTGCTCTGGCGTCAACAATTGGATTAATATCAATTCCGAATATCAGGCTCAGAAAGTTGGCTGCGGTTATTCACTCTTTTTTTTCAGCTAAGACAGTTTCACCTTTGCTTACCTTTTGCGTTATGCTGGCAGACGAACGCCTTTGGTAAGCCGCAATCATCTGGCGTTAACCCATAGTTTCGCCAGAACTGCAAGCAATGATACGATGGAACGCTTGGTTCGAGAGCCCACAGCTTGCTTTCAATCATTGAGTGATCACCGGCCCATTCGAAATCGGCTTTTGTCAGGGAATCTGGGTTTTGGATGCCCGGTTTCAGGTGGCCAATCGTCCAAACAACGGTCAGGGCCTGTGAATACAGAAAGGATTCAGCACAGACGTCTCGAGCTTGACCATTGCTTGCGCAATATCCGGCCCATTTTGCACAAAGCAACTTCAAAAAACAGGCAAGACCGATTAAAGCAATAAAAGCAGATGCAAGATCGGCGAACTTTGCTCTGACGTATGTATGTATGTTATGCGCTTTACACCTGCCTTGTTTGAATAAACTGAAAAAATTGTGAACCACATCCAAACTGACCAACTGCTTGTCGATTAGCTCGCTGAATTGTTTTTTGGTGATTTCTACCTTCACCAACTTGCCGCGGTCGAAATTTTTTGACGAAATGTTGCCGCAGAACTTGAGGGCTTCTTCCCACGGGAGCATTACGTTTTTTCCCTCAGTTACAGTTGAATAACAGATGTTGTCGGAAAATAATACGGCTTTGCCAATGTGTGTCGTTCCTTCCAGCTCTGTCTTACACGCGTCACCCAAAGGCGTTGCGCCGTCAGCAACGTTTGGGATCAGCAGCAGAATGCCGGAAAGTAGAATGCAACACATAATGATGGTTTGCTGATGGGAAATTATTCGATAAATTTGATTTGCTCGATGCAATGAAAATTTCCAACGTGAAAATATCTTGTTGAATGTGCCGCAATACCGTACAATAATTATTACAGTACAACATGATCTGGTGCCAAAAAGCAAACCCACATTGCTTGTAATACCGTACACTTGTTGCACCACGAACACTTCAATTTTTCACAACTTGCAACATGTGCGTTGAGCTCACCTTCATATAAAATCAAAATCAGTGGATTTGGCTCAAACAACAAACCATCACGAGGGTTTCCTTTGAAAAAGTGTCCTCAGTCGGTCACGAAACGTTGGGAGTAAAAATATGTTTGTAGTAAGTTCCTAATTTCGCTGCCTAATGCCGTTTTGCAGACGTAGGAGAACTCCCGTTCGACGTCGAGGCCAGGGTGAGGTAAAAAAGTTTTTTTTCAAAAATCGCTTTAAAAAAAACGTTTTTTTTTAAAACGTTTTTTTAAAACGCCCAAAATATGCCCCCAAAAAATTGGAAAACGCTCATGTTGGGAAGAAAACGTGGTTAAATGAAGTAATTCTATGTGTTCTGAGGCAAAATAAACGGGTTAACCCTTTTCTGGCGAGTTGTTAAGATCCCATATCAGACCCGCATCATGGGACCAACTTGTCCGGGGTCATCATTGAAAGGCAAACTCCGTATATCGACGTATCTCGACAAAGTAAAAACTGGTCGAAAATTTTTTGAAAAAAAAAATGGCACAAAAAATTAATTTTCCTTGATAATCAGGGCACTTTCCCTAAAAAATCAGGGAAAATCAAGGAAATTCAGGATTAAAAAAAACGACCCAGGCGTTCTTTTTGAGAAAAAACGCCGTCGTTTTTTTTGCCCAACCCTGGCCGAGGCAGGCAACAAGCGAGCTTAAAGTGAAAGGGACATAATTGTGGAGAACCGGCAGTTCTCCATGAAACGGCATGGTGTTCTTGAGCGTGTGATTTATAAAGAGCATGTTTTGGCTGAATAATGCATGATGCTGCTGATAAGCTGACGGTCTGTTCTGTCTGTGTGCGCTTTACATTCTGTTTTCACTGTTGAGATTGAGACTTTGTGTGTCGGCTGTATAATACTGAGCTGTATTACATTTCTGACGTAATGAATCTCGTATTATTGAGCATCGTAATATTGAGTTATCGGAACTCGCAATATTGAATCTAAACTGCAACGGACATCCAGTCACACTTAACGGCATCACTCAACCAAACGCTACACAATGCCAGGAGCTGACTTTCCCTATGCCTGGTCGCTTCCGCGATAATATTTAATATTTGGGAAATGGGACCATCTTTTATTACTGGAACTGAAAGCCGCAATCAAGCTGACCATTCTTCAAAAAGAAGTACCTTCGAAAAGTGTCAAATGAACAGTCAAAAAGTGTGCCAAAGGTGCAGCTCTGGGAGTATGAGCACCCACTGATCTAGCTGCCTCCTGTGCTTGATTTTCAGGCATCGTACGGAAGCAGCACATCACCGAACGAACGAAGTTGGAAAATCGATGTTGCACGATATGATCGTCACACCGACGGAGTAAGGCGAAACATCATAAGTCCTTCAAAAAGGCTTATTTCGCGAGCTGCTTGGTCACGTTGGCTGTTTTGAACTAAGAAATTTGATGCCACGAATTTCGACCAGCGTAAAAGATGTTCCCCGACCTAAAATAAATGACAAAACAAGCTGGATGAAATTATTGGCTCCAGTAAATTTCTTTATATCCTTGATGCAAGAATCACGCTCTGCCAAGGCAAGTCGCATCCGATCACATCCAATCATCAAGGTTGATATCGACCCGGGTGTATAGCCCTTCTGCGAAGACAGAACGAACCCACAACGCTCACGCACTACTGATCATACCGCGTGCCTCACAGCACAGACGACACGCAGCCTTACTGTATCCACGTGGTTTGCGTGTGAAAGCGCCAAGATCATGACATGAAACATCGCGTAGTCGCCTGTGTTGTTTATATATCGGCTTCACAAGCAAACCACGCGAGACGTGGCTACAGTAACCAGAGCCCTTTTTAGGTGTGTAAGAATTCAGGGTGAAACGGTATGGTCCAAGACGGCAAAAAGCATGGCTCGGTTGCCTCTATTTCTTGGGTTTCATATCACTTCCTTATATGGTAAATTAGCCAGTAATTATATTACTTGATGGCGTATTGGAATCAGTTGGTGTTCAAACTTAAATTTGATGTGGCATATATGTACACGTGTATGCATCGAAAGTTGACGGTTATGGTAACTCATCAGCGACGAATATGATTACGGTTAAGCTACCAGGCAAACGTGGAAAACGTGTTCGGTTCGGTAATGATCCCAAGAAGGCGCAGGGATCAGGGCTATGGTGGAGTCGTCAACTCAAGTTCTCAAAGTGCACTGGGTGCTGTCTTGTGGACGTGCTTTGCACAAAAGACGATAGATCAATAACGATACGATATAGCCTTGTGGGCACGCATTGCGTATGGTTTTCGGTTTATGGTGGTAACCACTGGCGCTTTTGTTATTGACAAGGCCCCATCATCTTTTGTGCAAAGCACGTCCACAACACAGCACCCATCACACTGTAGTATGTATATAGGTACCACATGCACATGGGTAAAAAGGTGTACAAACCAAGTTCCTGCGTTGCAGGTCCTCAACCAAAGATAACCACAGCTCGAGCAATAAACAGTTCGTGGGTGCTGACGCAAGACTGGAAGGCTTTCGCCTCCCTAAGGGCGTGCGTGGCAACATACGCCAAGGTGTGTTGGTGGCCACACAAACCCGTGCGATTGATGTTTCACAGCAACAACAAAGCACCCACGCCTTCTGTTTCATTAAGTTTACACAGACTGGCTAGGTGACTGAACGATATTGTAGAGTCAACACCCGAGAAATCCCGAATAACTCTAAAACGAGGTTTACATTGAAGTTCTGTCAAGAACCCTCAAGACACCTCCATGTGGAATCTTTGTGTGCTTTTTCCTCATATTGGTTGCACAATGACCTTATAAGAATCGGTCAAATTTTTTCCTGAATCGTAAAGAGGGAAAGTGACGGGGCAATGACGTTGCGTTGCGTGATCTTACACAAAGCATTTAGTAAAGAGAATGTTTCACACCTGCGGCAACGTGGTTGATCTGCCAGATTATTTTCAGCTGAAAATGTTTTGTGAGAATCACAAATAGCACAGTGGTTAAGAGTGACTGAACGTGAAAATCAGGATTGATTTGATGAATTCTTATATAGGGTGGCATTTTCGAAACGGTGTAAAGCTCAGTTGGGTGTAAAAGTCGGTGTAAGCTCGGTCGAAAGCTCGGTCGGTGTCAGCTCGGTGTAAACATGAAACATTCCACGTTAACAGCAGGCAATGTTTCATATTTACACTGAGCTGACACCGACCGAGCTTTCGATTGAGCTTACACCGACCTCTACACCCAACTCATCTTTACACCGTTTCGAAAATATCACCCATAGTCATTGTGCGACCAATATCTTACGGTAGTTTCAGGATATTTGTATGTAAAACGTGTATAAACATGCGTGATTGAGGCAGGACCTGATTGACCGTTCTGCAACTTTTGAACTTCCTTCGTGATCTTTTGATTAAACTCCGATGCAAAAACAATCTCTATCGCAGTTTTCCTCGGCAGGCTCGAGAGCGTGTTGTTCATGTACATGTGCATGTATGGATCTAAAGTTGACGTTTACGGTAATTCCGCCACGAATATGATTATGGTCGCCACACGGCAATCGTTGAAAACGTCTTCGGTGCCGGTTGTTTAGACAAACTTGTTATTTAAAAAAAACTAATTTTTAAAGAACAAATTTTTTTTGAAACTCAGATTTTTTGCTTTTTTTAAAGTTGCCCAAAATGGGCTGAAATGTCTAAAAATGGCCTTTTTCGAGGCAAGAAATTGGCGCTTTTTTCTGTGAAATTCAAAATCGCGCCTGCGGCGCCTTGTGCTGTCCCCAAACTTGTACAAGGATGCATGGGGATTCATGCTACAATACATTAAAGTAACATCATTTAGGCCGTCTTCACAATGACCCGTTTTCCCGTTTTCCGTTTTCCCGTTTTCCCGGTTTCACGGTTTGTGTCTTCACAATGACCGGTTATCCCGTTTTCCGTTTTTCCGGTTTCCCGGTTTCCCGTTTTCACGGTTGGTGTCTTCACAATGATCCGTTTTCCCGTTTTCCCGGTTTGGCCTAATTATTTTGCACCGGGAAAACGGAAAAACCCAATTAGAACCGGTTCTAATTTTGATCCGGTTTTGGTGCATTTGATGCGTGCATTAGATGCTAGGACATGTCCAACTGCAGTAATTTGACTGTTTTGCGTGCCAATTATGTACAGCAAGTATATTCATTATGTAATTTGCGTTCATTTCAGACAAATAAGCTTCGTGTAAGCTTACTTGTGTATCTTTACTATTTGTTCACTTTTTAGCGAGTTAAAGCATGCTCGTGGATCAAAAGTGTCCAAGGTCAATAATACTCACTCCAAGGTCAATCCTATCTTCAATACTGTGTTTTGTTTTTCAAAGAAAATGGCTTCCAGCATGCGATCACGGCAAATCAATTTGCACGCGGCAGTGTGTAAAAATGGAAAATACGCACCGTAATGTTTCGTTATTTGTGTTTCGTACGTTTCACAAGCGCAAATCAATCGGGAAACTTGTAGGTGTCTCTGCAATTTATTGTCCATATCCTACTTTATTTCACAGTAGTCCTGTATGTATGTAATTTTTCTACTTCCAATGCAGGACAAGATGGACAAGGACCGGGAGAAACAGCAGAGAGCGTCGATGTCGTTCTGTATGGGCACGAGATCTGGACGCGAACACACGGGCATATTTGAAGGCCCAATTCCAGATGATGGTGTATGAAGCTCGGAAGTCCAAACAGACACCTCCTATTTCGCCACCCACCGCTCTCGGTGATGCTAGTCCAGCAGTGCAGTGGCAGTCTGGTGCCCTAGATTGATAACTTTAGCTCTAGCTCAGGCCATGTTTCTTGTCTTAGCTTTGATCTTCAACAGAAGATTTCTGGAGGATTGATCTGAATGTTAGGCTGTCCATATATAAATCAGAAAAGTTTTGCCATGTCTGGCTCTTTATATTCTTTTATTGCAATTGTGAAACAATTTTGCTCATGTCTACCTCTTTATAATCTTGTTTTGGAATTGGTTGCTTGTACTACTACAACGTGCACCTGTGATAAACGTTGACCAAGTTGAACTCACCAAAGGTTTATTTGCGCATTATGCAAAAAACGTGAAAACGGGAAAACGTGTCATTGTGAAGACACATTTTATGAACCGGAAAAACGGAAAAACGGGAAACCGGGAAACCGGATTTCATTGTGAAGACACCAATGAAGCAAACCGGGAAAACGGGAAAACGGGAAACCGGGAAAACGGGAAAACGGGTCATTGTGAAGACGGCCTTAGTCAACATCAACTTCAGACTGCAGAATCTGCACAATATTACCGGGTGTCACCACACAAGTTCGGTCTCAGGCGAAAGTTTTTCAATTTTTTTAAAATTGTGCTGTATCGATTTCATCTATCCTGAAACGTCGTTTAAACTGCAACACGTTTTCTGGTAAAAAAATTTTTGTCAAAAAAATCAATTTTTTTTTTAAAAAGCCCGTTAATTCAAAAAAATTTTCAATCATGTTTCGGTGCGGTAATGATGTGTGTGTTGGAAGATAAGTTTGATGTGGCATATACGTGTATGGATCAAAAGTTGACGGTTACGGTAATTCTGCCACGAATATGATTACGGTGTAGCCACAAGTCAAACGTCGGAAACGTGTTCGGTATTGGTGTGGCATATGCTGCACGTTTATGGATCGAAAAGTGGCCGGTTACGGTAAGTCCGCCTCGAATATGATCATGGTAGCCACAAGGCAAACGTCGAAACGTGTTCGGTACTGTAACGATGCCAACAAGATTGTTTTCTGTACTTTCACGGCTCAATGTTACCGTTGAAAGCTGAGGAATTAAGGTTCAAATTCTTGTCAATGACATCGCTTCATAAGGAATTCAATGCCAAGGTTTGCATTCAAAGGGGAATACCTTCGACCTTTATTTATAAGTCAGTAGTCAGTAAGTGATCACATGTTAGATATCATGATATCAGCCAATACATAAAGCAAAAAGAAGTTGCAGGCTGAAATTGCAATCGATGAAGTTGCGTCCATAAAATCGTCATTTTTAAGGAACGGTCGAAAAAAAACACAATTAAGATGCGCAAAAAGCAATTAAAATTTCTAAATTTGTCCGACACTGTCCCGTTTTGAGAAATGTTCATCTTCAGTCCAAATTACTGTCTTGTTTCTGTGTGTCCTCCGGTCCCCCTCCCACGGTGACCGCGTGACTCTCAGTCGTGCTCAGTTCTTCGTTTTTCTTTGCCTCGTCCTTTGCCTTCTTTGGGTCATTCGACGGGCTACTGTACGCACTCGACTCCGTTGTTTGGTCGGTTGCCTTGGCACTTTCGGTTGGTTGGTCGGGACTGGAAATGGTTGCAATTAGTGCTGATAATTTGAGGAACCTGGAACTTGAATGCAAACTTTGCGTCATGTTTCGGTTGTTCAACATTTTCTTGTTTCTGACGTTTACTGTATCGATATCCTCCATAGAAGGCGATTGCGATCAACACCGCTACGAACACCACAACGCAGATGATCACAATCGGAATTATCAGGTTGGTGGATTGGGGAGGGGTCGTGGCTGAGGTTGTGGTTGAGGATGAAGGCGGAGGTTCTTGAAGGGCAATTATACATTATGAATGCACATTACATTTCAAATCTTCCATACTTCTTCAAATGGGTGAGACCAACAAACCAGATTGGCACGCCTCAGCAACGCTGTTGGACGCCTGATCTATCCATTGGCCGTCATTGCACTCGATCTCCTTTTCGACGTTTGGGTCAGATGGAGGTGGCCAGATGAGATCGGATTGACAGCGAACTTTGACGATCGAACCGTGCTGTGGAGGGGGTGTGTCTGATTGTGATGAAACGACCTCGACCTTCAGCGATGAAACGGCATCGCAATCTGAAATAATATGTATTCTGGTCAGGTCACCCACGACAATATAGGATTATGAAAGTGACCCACCTTTGACGCAGTTTGTCAGCTCGCTTCCGTCGCTCATCAACTGCCCACCTTCGCATGTGACCATCTTCTCACCGGTAGGGTGGTTGGGCCACCTGCTGCCTTCAGCACAACGCACGCGCACGGGTGGGTCGTATGGTCGTGGAATGGAGCCATCAACGAGCTTGACATTCGATGGCAGTGCGGGGCATTCTGACAAAAACGATAGGTTTCTTTGTATTCTAGTTCAGTTTTTATCTTGAGATTCTGAAAAGATTTTCGTGATTAATATAAGGGTAAAAATATTAATCTGATACAGAGTAGAGAGATGAATGCTATAAAGCCGAATTTAATATGCGGAAAGCAACAGGGGAAAGCCCACATGGGCACTTCTTGTGCATCTCAAATGCACGCGTGATTCTATCTGCTGAGAAAGCGCGAAAATGACTTGTAATTAAAAGACCACTTTTGTAATCAAAATCTTCCACTTTTTTGGTTAATTTTTTTGGGAAATTTTTAATCCCAAGTAGGCCCCCGTGACGTCCCGGGTCCTCGGAGGGCTTTATACAGAAGGGGGCTCCCAATGTTAAACTTCGTTACTGTGACGTCGAGCACGTTGACCCCATCATGCGTTAACCACAACTGTGTCCAATCAACAGTGCAAGTTCCTTGGGCTGCAGATTGCAGTTGGTTCAGTCACACAACTGGAATGAAGACGGTCACTTGCGGAGCTGGAAGGTTAATGAGTGCCGGAAATCAGCTGACCAAATGCACCAAGCCTCACTCAGCTTCGCCACTGATGTACTATGTCGGTGTATGTTGTTTATTTTTCTTAAAACACTACAAAAACACCCACAACAAGTTCATCAATAGTGAAAGTGAGCCACTTTGGATGCATCTGGACAGGTCCTTTTGGCAGCTCATCAACTTCTCAAATCCATATATGACATTCGTCCAACCAGCTGAGTGATCGTGTCAACTACTGTCTCCAGCACAATGCACGGACGCATCTGATGGGCGCACGGCAGTAGTGCCAAAGACTGCTTGTTGGGTTCGACAAAGTTGTCGTTTGGTGGCAACACACATGTAAGTTTCGGTGGTGTGTGGGCACTTAAGATATCAAAACTCACGGCCGCGCCATCAGCAAGATTGAGAGAAATAAACGCAATGAAGACAATGCGCTACTGTTCGCTTTTGTTTACAGAAACGCGAGTGCTGCGCCGTTTGGAAATTTTCGCACGCAAATATTTGAATTTTACGGCAATTTATCTTTCCCGCTTGTAGCCATTTTCTTACTTTGAGTCCCGGGATCCCAGGGTTGCTGGCGAGACGTAAACTCTTAGGATGCGCTTATACTCGTTCAGCGGAATTTAAGGAACGAGTGGAGGAACGATCGCTTTTGTTTGAATCGCAAATCCACCACAGCGACGTTCCGCTAAGCTGGAGTTATATTTGTCCATTTTGGGCTTGTAGACAATGAGGACAAATTTTTGTTTGAATCATATTTTGTGATAGAGTTGGGGCACTAATTTCGACCAGCGTAAAAGTTGTTCCCCAGCACCAAATGAACAACTTTTACGTCGAAATTAGTGCTCCAAGCCTGTCACAAAATTTGTCCTCATTGTCTACAAGCCCAAAATGGACAAGTATAACTCCACCTTTACGAATGGGAGAATGGAATTGCGGTTGAATGCAGGGGGTTGAAAACGACTTTCGGATTGTCAAGAAAGTTCATCAGTTCGAGCTGTTTGAGGTATTTTGCGGGCAGTTCATCTGATACCGTCGTGGCCATACCTGTCCAAGCGGCGCCGGCTGCCACCGGTGTCGCCGTTTGTGGCCGGCACGTTATAAGATAGGAGCCTAACAAGCAACAGCCAATCAGCGCGCTGCGGGATCACCGGCCACAAACGGTCACCTTCGGTCACTTTGCTGACTGATGTGTGATCGGCAATTAAAAAAATGGAGAGTTCGTTTAAATCAAGTGTGAAAGAGAGTTTATCAAACAAACACGCTGTTGCTTGATCTGTGGAACTTCTGGTCATGTTTTTAGACAAAAATACGGTTGGAGTACTACGTGTGATACGTCCAGCGAAAGTAAGAAGCCTAAGGTAAGAGAATATCACCCAGCGTCTGATCAAAATTTAGGCCTGTCATTTACTAGGTCGTTAAAGCGACTTTGCGCGTCTGTGCGCTACTGCTATGTACCTTTGGCAACGCTAATTTGCAGTGCACATTCAAGAACAAACTAAAGCTGTTAAGAAAATACGTACCTGCACGTGGAACAGTTCGCACTCTTTTGTTGTTTTTCAACAAAAAAAAATTCTACCACAAAAATATATTTATTGGCAAATGTTCTATGTGCAGGTACTGTACGTACTTTTTAAACAGCTTTTGGTTTGTTCATGAATGTGCACTGCAAATTAGTGTTGCCAACGGCAAATTCTCCTTCCCGCTTGAAACCATTTACTGACTTTGAGCATTTGGATATATGCGCAGCTGTAAAGCTTTTTGGGACGAGCTGTAAGCCCAATTTGCATGTGTTTGATCCATGGCAGAAATCTTCGCACACAAAAACATTCAACCAATTCCGTGACAGTAGGGTATTGGTCGCGCAATGACTTTATAAGAATTGGTCAAATTTTTTTCCTGAATCGTAAAGAGGGAAAGTGACGGAGCAATGACGTTGCGTTGCGTAATCGCACACAAGGTATGTAGTAAAGAGAATGTTTCAGACCTGCGGCAACGTGGTTGATCTGCTATAGATTGTTTTCAGCTGAAAATGTTTTGTGAGAATCACAAATAGCACAGTGGTTAAGACTGACTGAACGTGAAAATCAGGATTCATTTGATGAATTCTTATATAGTCATTGTGCGACCAATACCACCACTGACAGTACCACCACTGACAAATAAAAATGAAAGTTCGTGGTAAGTTTCTTGGCGTTTACTTCCCTCGTGATAGTGGCTATAATTACAGTATGACCAGTGCTACCGTATACCGTACTGTTTTTGTCTGACCGTCCAGTCATATCAAAGAATTGCTCGTTGGGTTAGACAAGCTGGACATTGAATGGTAAGAGGTGTCCGTTTCGGTGCGGGTAAATCAAAACTCATGGCCACACCGCCAAGACGCAACCCCACAAATCCCACCGTTGTTTAGGTTTCAAAGTGACGTCATTATGGGCACTTTTGGTAATTCTAGGTGCAAATTATGGAAATTCAAAGCAGAAGTTGCACCTAAAAATGTTCTAGCAAGCAGGTCGTTGATTGCGGTAAACGTGGCGTTGTCTGTTTGTGAACTCACTTTGGAAATCATGTTGACAAACGACCTTCTTCAGGTCAGTGCACGTGCTCCAGAGTCCCCGGGCAACAGCTCGCAGGTAACTCAGACAGTCGCCCGATTCGTCACTGCCGATGATCCAAAGATCGGGGGTCAGAATGGTTGTTCCGTTTGCCCACTGGTAGCCAGACCTGCCAGATTTACGAATCCCGATCCACGTGGTGTCGCCTGAGGTGAGACCCTAAACAAGTGCCATTCTGGTGATCAGAAAAACAAAATCTTGAGAGATAATGGATGATATTTTTGAAACTGTGTAAAGGTCAGTTGGGTGAAAATGTCGGTTGAAAGCTCGGTGTGAGAAAGTTCAGTGTAAGCTCGGCGTAAGCTAACATTGCACGCTGAGCAAGCAGCAGACGCGCGTTTTTCTAAACGAAGGGTCAAGCTCGGTGTGATAAAGTTCAGTGGGTGGAATTTTCGAAACGGTGTAAAGGTCAGTTGGGCGTAAAGGTCGGTGTAAAGTTCGGTCGAAAGCTCGGTCGGCGAAGCTCGGTGTAAACGTGAAACATTGCCTGTTATTAACGTGGAATGTTTCAAGTTTACACCGAGGTCTATCACACTGAGCTGTCGACCGAGCTTTCCACCGACCTTTACACCCAACTGACCTTTACACCGTTTCGAAAATATCACCCAGTGTAAGCTCAGTGTAAGCTTGAAACATTGCACGCTAAGCAAGCAGCAGACGCGCGTTTCTAAACGAAAGGTCAACTTTGGCAGTTTGCTGTGCAAGCGTAAATCATTTGTTTGCAATCTGGTTCATTTAAGCTGGTTGCACAAACCTTTTAAAGGAATATTTGTAAGTTACCTAACATCTAGCCGCAGGGCTGTTGAGAAATTGAACATTCATTGACGGCGGTGCCAAAAATTTTGACGTCACTAACTGATCGCAGCACGAAATCAAAACGGCTCCATGAAAGGTTACGAAATTCATACATATAGTTTAAAAACGCTTGTGCAACTAGCCTAAAAAACAATATTGCAAACAAACTATTTACACTTGCACAGCAGACTGTCAAAGTTGACCTTTCGTTTAGAAACGCGCGTCTGCTGCTTGCTCAGCGTGCAATGTTTCAAGCTTACGCCGAGCTTACACTGAACTTTTTCCACCGACCTTTAAAGGGGGTGCGACATTATTATTTTTCACGATACACCGCCTGATTTTATGTCAGAAATTGAAAGACGGCATCCGAAGGAACATGTCTTACAAAGACAACAACATTGACCCGCGCTGTTTTCCGCATGAAAATCACCCCCGAACGTCGAATGTCAGGAACAAAAGTCAGTTTGCTGTAGTCGCTCGGCCGCTTCAAGATTAGGCATCGAGCTCAAAAAATTGTGATATGGACTCGGCGCTTATGTAATATTTGCGAAACATTTCAGCTGCCACAGAAATTGCAACGTCGACAGGTGCTTGGAGCTGGTTGCCGGAAAAATGTTTCGCAGATATTACATAAGCACCGAGTCCATATCATAATTTTTTGAGCTCGATGCCTGATTTTCAAGCAGCCGAGCGACTACAGCAAACTGACTTTTGTTCCTGACATTCGATGTTCGGGAGTGATTTTCATGCTGAAAACAGCGCGGGTTAATGTTGTTGTCTTTGTAAGACATGTTCCTTCGGATGTCGTCTTTCAATTTCTAACATGAAATCAGGCGGTGCATCGTGAAAAATAATGATGTCGCGGGCCCTTTAAGCCCAACTGACCTTTATACCGTTTCGATAATGCCACCAAATGAAAAATATAAGAAAAGTGCTCCGTGGACCCCGTGGACTGAAAGCTATTCCTTTTCTTGGCAGTGCTTTAGTTTCACGGAAGTCGTGCCACACGTCGAAAGTATTGCATCTCGCATTAATGAGAGGAAAATATCTCGATGAAGCTCACCAAATCTGCCAGCAGCTTATCAAATTCAGATTTGGTCTTCGATGGAATAACGAGCTGACCGCCGTGGAAATTGGTGGATTTCACGTTTTCGCAATTCTTGATGGAGTCATTAAAACCCTGCTGTTTTGATACATAACCGTAACATTTGCTGCCGTGGAAAAACGCCTTTGCCATGTTATTTTTATTTCCCGTCGCATTAAAAGAGAAGCATTCGGATTTTAGATCTTGAAAGGTCAAAGTCTGTTTGGTGCCGATGGTCAGCAGCAGAAGAACACCACCTAATATATTGATGAGCATGATGAAACTGCCTTGAATCTAATTGCCGATAATTTCTTGAATTCAATTTCGAATGATCAATATTTGCGAATAAATATATTATTCGATTGCCCAGCATGCACAGTATACGGTGATTACGATGCTCGTAGATGCGTGGCCGATTCACTGGTTACGGAGGTTGATACACAAATATACAGTATTACGCACTGCCACGTCTGACCGCTATGTGCTGCATGTTTGATTATTGACCCGAAGCGTTTTGCGTTCCTCGTTGTCTGTCGATCTCATCCAATTGTCGGAGAATATCGATAAATCCCTTCGTACGCTGATGCGGCGCTCACAACGGGCTCTGTTTAGTCATCGGCCTGAAATGATGGACAAAGTTCGTGAACCCCTGAAAAAAATCGATTTTTGTAGAAAAAAGTTGATTTCAGCGTTCAAAGTGTTCCACATGGCGAGCAGAGCACAACAAGTGTGCCGGATTATAAGTCACACATGCACACGTTTTCAGATAAAATATTCACCTCGACGCCACGCATCTTTTCTCCATTGAATTCCGTTGTTCCGCGATTCATGTACCCCTTTTTGGCAGCACCGAGTCCTTGCCAGCTCGAATGGATATGCGCTAAATCAAAAATTTGGTTGATTGAAAGTTTTAATAATTTTGTCCATTAACGTCGGCGAGTATCGCTCTCACACGGCAATCGTTGAAAACGCCTTCGGTGCCGGTTGTTTAAAAAAACTTGTTCTTTAAAAAATAATTTTTAAGGAACAAATTTTTTATGAAGCTCAGATTTTGCTTTTTTTAAAGTTGCCAAAAATGGGCTGAAATGTCCAAAAATTGAGGCAAGGCTTTTTCGAGGCAAGAAATTGGCGCTTTTTTCTGTGAAATCCAAAATCGCGCCTGCAGCGCCTTGTACTGTCCCCAAACTTGTACAAGGATGCACGGGGTTGCATGCTACAATACATTAAAGTAACATCATTAGTCAACATCAACCTCAGACTGCAGAATCTGCACAATATTACCGGGTGTCACCACACAAGTTCGGCCTCAGGCGAAAGTTTTTTAATTTTTTCAAAAATGTGCTGTCTCGATTTCATATCCTGAAACGTCGTTTATACTGCAACACGTTTTCTGGTAAAAAAATTTTCGTCAAAAAAATCAAAATAATTTTTTTTTAAAAAGCCCGTTAATTAAAAATTTTTTCAATCATGCTTCGGTGCGGCAATGATGTGTTGGAAGATAAGTTTGATGTGGCATATACGTATATGGATCAAAAGTTGACGGTTACGGTAATTCTGCCACGAATATGATTACGGTAGCCACAAGTCAAACGTCGGAAACGTGTTCGGTATTGACGTGGCATATGCTGTACGTGTATGGATCTAAAAGTGGCCGGTTACGGTAAGTCCGCCTCGAATATGATCATGGTAGCCACAAGGCAAACGTCGAAACGTGTTCGGTACTGTAACGATGCCAACAAGATTGTTTTCGGCACTTTCACGGCTTAATGTTACCGTTTTAAGCTGAATTAAGGTTCAAATTCTTGTCAATGAGATATCTTCAAAAGGAATTCAATGCCAAGGTTTGCATTCAAAGGGGAATACCTTCGACCTTTTTCATAAGTCAGTAGTCAGTGAGTGATCACATGTTAGATATCATGATATCAGCCAATACATAAAGCAAAAAAAAGTTGCAGGCTGAAATTGCAATCGATGATGTTGCGTCCATAAAATCGTCATTTTTAAGGAACGGTCGAAAAAAACACAATTCAGATGCGCAAAAAGCAATTAAAATTTCTAAATTTGCCCGAGACTGTCCCGTTTTGAGAAATCTTCATCTTCAATCCAAATTACTGTCTTGTTTCTGTGTGTCCTCCGGCCCCCCTCCCACGGTGACCGCGTGACTCTCAGTCGTGCTCAGTTCTTCGTTTTTCTCAACGTCGGCCTTTGCCTTCTTTGGGTCATTCGACGGGCTATTATAGGCACTCGACTCCGTCGTTTGGTCGGTTGTCTTGGCACTTTCGGTTGGTTGGTCAGGACTGGAAATGGTTGGGATTAGTGCTGATAATTTGAAGAACTATACCACATACTAAAACGTCACATACTTTTTATCGTGTTTTGCATCTTTTGGTTCCTCAATATTTTCTTTCCCCTGATGTTTCCTGTATCGATATCCGCCATAGAAGGCAACTGCTGCGATCAATAACGCTACGAACACCACAACGCAGATGACCACAATCGGAATTATCAGGTTGGTGGATGGGGTAGGGGTCGTGGTGGCTGAGGTAGTGGGCGTTGGTGCTGAATTGCAGTTGTGTCATGGCTTATCGAATTTGCAACAGTTTTCAATTTTTCCATAATTTTCCTTCACTGTTGCCATACCTTGTTCACACGTCGGCAGTTCATCGTCCCAATCGCCTTTGTTGCACTTGATCTCCTTCGTGCCTTCGGTGTCTGCCTCTGACCAGATGAAACCCGGTTTGCATTCGATCTGCGCCGATTTGGTGTGATAGACAAAGTCGGTGGGTTGGGAATCGCTCAGTTGGATGTTCTTCTCGGCAGGAATGGAACTGACGTCACAACCTGTGTGTGGTGGGGAAGCTCATTTTTTCAGTGTGTCATTGTCACCAGATGATTCATCACAAGGTACCTTTATCGCACGGCGGTAAATCAGCCGGTGCCTTGCCTTCGGCGTCCGTCCATTTTTCGGCAGAACATTGGAATTCCTTCTGCCGCACACCTCCCCAACTGAAACCTGGCTTTTTGCATTGCGCTTTGATCTTGGTGTACGGCAAACTGGGATCTTCAGGCGGTTTTTCGATTTCGACTTCGTTTTGAAAGGTAGATGGCGCCGGGCAGGCTAGAAAATGGATTTTTGTGTGGTGGATGTGGCTCTTGCATTAAATATCATCTTTGTAAATCTTTATTTTCACGACAAGGTTGTCCGGACTCGCTGTCTTTGATGAGATTAAACTGTGGCGCATTGAATACTGCACTAAATTTTCTGAGATGGTCGGGATGGGGCTGGCTGTTGGGGGGTATCCGGAAAATATTAGTGAGATATATAAACATTAAAATGGTAAATTATTTACTGCTACCGCTTTGTGTGGCTTTGAAAAGCACACGTAATTCTATCTGCTGAGAAAGTGCGAAAATGATTTGTTTATGCACGCTTTTATAGTAAAAAAAACTTTGTCTTTTTTGGCCGACTTTTCGGAGTATTTTTATCCCCAAATAGCCCCGGGGCGCTTCGGCCCCAGAGTCCGGGAGGGCTTTATTCAGAAGCGGCTCCATATGTGACACTTCGTTACGTCGAGCAGGTTTATGACACAGCATGCGTTTGCCACAACCGTGTCCAATCAACACAGTGCATGTTCGTTAGATTGCAGTTGGTTCGGTTACACAACCGGAATGAAGACGGTCACTTGCGGAGCTGGAAGGTTAATGAGTGCCGGAAATCAGCTGACCAAATGCACCAAGCCTCACTCAGCTTCGCCACTGATGTACTATGTATGTTTATTTTAACTAAAACACCACAATAACACCCACAACAAGTTCATCAATAGTGAAAGTGAGCCACTTTGGATGCATCTGAGCAGGTCCTTTTGGCAGCTCATCAACTTCCCACCTCCATATATGACATTCGTCCAACCAGCTGAGTGATCGTGTCAACTACTGTCTCCAGCACAATGCACGGACGCATCTGATGGGCGCACGGCAGTAGTGCCAAAGACTGCTTGTTGGGTTCGACAAAGTTGTCGTTTGATGGCAACACATATGTAAGTTTCGGTGGTGTGTGGGCACTAGACATCAAAACTCACGGCCGCGCCATCAGCAAGATTGAGAGAAATAAACGCAATGAAGACAATGCGCTACTGTTCGCTTTTGTTTACAGAAACCCGAGTGCTGCGCCGTTTGGAAATTTTCGCACGCAAATATTTGAATTTTATTGCAAATTCTCCTTCCCGCTTGAATGTACTTAGTGCAGTAATGTTTGTCTGTTTCCCCCTGCGTTCGCAGACAGACCCAGGCGCCAGGGCTCGTCAGTGCGAACGCCTCTGGCAAATTTGCCTCCAAAAAGCCCCACCAGCAGATCTTGTTGCTGGGCTGTGTGAAAAACTCTACAACAGAGTTATCGTCACATCGATCTGTGCATACCGAGGGCAGAGAGCCACTACAAGCAGTTCACATAGTGAAGTCACAATGTAGCCCTGAGCCCCTGAATCCCAGGGTTGCTGGCGTGCCGTAAACTCATGTTTGGATGCGTTTGATCCGGGGGATTAATCTTACCACACAAACATTCATACTGAAATGCATTCAATACTGTATGTGATTTTTACAAGTATTTCTTTTCGCGGAAAAGTTCGCTGGACTTATTTGACGAGATTAAACTGTCAGAAGTTGCTGAATACAGAGCCAAATTTTCTGAGGTGGTGGGGATATCATGGGGCTGGCTGGTGGACGGTATCCGGAAAACAAACTAGTGAGATATGTAAACTGTAAAAGGGTAAATTATTTACTGCTATCGCTGTGTGTGCTTTCAAAGCACGCATACCTTGCAATCTGCTGAGAAAGTGTGAAAAAATGACTTGTTTATGCCCGCTTTTGTGACTGAGAACTGTGCCCGCTGATTCCCTGGGCCCCCTGGGTGTTTAAGACCTTTGCCCTGGTGGGCTTTATGCAGAAGAGGGACTCCATATTAGATTCTTCGTCACGTGACGTCTGGTGAGACGTCCGGTGCGGTCGCCGGTCCGATCACCGAGTTTGATATCAGCCTGTTTTGTTTGCCTCGCTTGATGGTGGAGAGATGCTCGACAGAAAATCTTGGCTATCAGAACATAATCGTCCGGAGCTGCCTTTGAAATTAGGCTGGACAAATAAAATCAGCTGGTTTGCTGCAGTCCCCACTCCTGCTGGTGGGGTTTATTCGGAAGGGGTAAGGAAAACTCCGGTACTGCTATCGCTTAGTGTGCATGTCAAAGGACGCGTAGCTCCATCTGCTGAGAAAGTGCGAAAATGATTTGTTTATGCCCGCTTTTGTAGTATAAAACTTTGCCTTTTTTGGCCGACTTTTGGGATGTGTTTTTTTAACCCCCAATAGCCCCGGGACGTTTCCGCCCAGAGACCGGGGGGCAGGTTTGGGAAAAAAATTTTTTTAAACAAGTTTTTTTTTTAAATTTTTTTTTAAAAAGTCTGAGATTCGGGGAAATTTTACCAAATTTGCCTAAAAAACGCGCAAAATCGCGAAAAAATGCAACTTTAATTGACAAGTCACTTTTGTGACTTGGTTTGCATCACTTATCAAGGGTGTTTACGTCATTTCGGTACGATCCAACAGTCTGTGCTTGATATGGACCGATGATTGCTGCTCTGTGGTATCGGACACAACAATTTGTGGCCGAATAAGCAAGATTCACTCATAAACCACACAGAATTGAGAATATAAGCTGCAGAAATACTTGTCGGGCAGCTGAATCAGTCGTATATGACCGACCTGATGGGGTATGACATCGAAGTACCATGTAGGCACATGCATACTGTGTCCCATGTACCAAGGGAAGGTATAATAACATCATTTGGGGTATCTTAGGTACCAAATACATGCCCCAAAGGTGATTTTGTGAAGAAAATTTGTCGACCCTTGAGAAAAAATGACAAAAAAATAACCCCCAAAAAGGCCATTTTTGGACGTTTTAGAACATTTTGTTCCCCCGAAAATTTTTAAAAAAAATTTTTTAAAAAAAAAAATTTTTTTTTCAAAAACCTTTTTTTGCCCAACCCTGCCGGGGGGGCTTATTGATAAGGGGGCTCCTAATGTAAAACTTCGTTACGTCGAGCACGTTAACTCCGGTATGCGTTTGCCACAACCGTATCCAATCAACACAGTGCGAGTTCGTTGGGCTCCAGATTGCAGTTGGTTCAGTCACGCAACTGGAATGAAGACGGTCACTTACGGAGCTGGAAGGTTAATGAGTGCCGGAAATCAGCTGACCAAATGCACCAAGCCTCACTCAGCTTCGCAACTGATGTACTGTGTAGATGTATGTTGTTTAGTTTAATTAAACACTACAATAACAACCACAACAAGTTCAGCAGTAATGAAAGTGAGCCACTTTGGATGCGTTTGGGCAGGTCTCTTTTTCGCAGCTCACCAACTTCCCACCTCCACATGTGACCTTCGTCTGAGACCAGTTGAGTGATCTTGCCAACTGCTGTCCCCAGCACAATGCACTTACGCGGGGGTTGAAAACGACTTTCGGATCGTCAAGAAGGTTCAGTTTAGGCTGTTTGACCTATTTTGCGGGCAGTTCAACTGATAGCTGAGAACTGCAGCAGACGTAGCTGATCAGAAACTGTGTCGCTTCTTTACCGATTGTGTGTGTTCTCTCCCACACTTTCTTCTAAAAAAGCTCAACCTTCATTAAAACAACGATTGTATATGTAATGGAAATTCGTAGTCCACAAAATAACCGCCAGCCCGCTACAGTATGCCTGTGGCCGTAAAAACGCGAGTGCTGCACCGGTTGCCCTTTTTGCGCTCAACTACTTGAATTTTATTGCAAATTCTTCTTCCCGCTTGTTGCCGTTTCCTGAACCCCTGAATCCTAGGGTTGCTGGCGAGATGTGAACTCATATTTGGATGCGTTTGATTCAGAGAAGAATTGTTAGCACACAAACATTCATCCTGAAAGGCATCCGTTGAAAATGACAGTTCTTGGCAAATTTCTGGCGCTTCACTTTCTTCGTGAGAATGACGCCGAAGCACGCCTGACTGTGTGTCACTTTCAGGAACAAAATAATCTTGTTGGTTGTCCGTTAGCACGTGGGAGCTTTCCACTAAAGCCAGCGGGGCTGAACTTTTTTGCCCCAAATGTAATAGCAGCCACCGGGGCTCTATTCGGAAAACTCAGGTACTGATATCACTTTGTTTGCTTTTCAAAGCAGTACAATTCGATCTGCTGAGAAAGTGCGAAAACAATGAGCTGTTCATGCCCGCTTTTGTGATCAAAAACTGTACCCGCTGATTCTTTGGTTAACCCCAAATAGGACCCCTGGGTGTTCAAGACCTTTGCCCGGGTGGGCTTTATGCAGAAGATGGCCTGGTGGGCTTTATCCAGAAGTTTTATGCCTCCATATGTAATATACTTCGTTACATGACGTCTGGTAGATAAGAAGTCCGGTGCGGTCACGGCCCGATCACCGAGTTTGATATCAGACTATGTTTGCCTCGCTTGATGGTAGTGAGATGCTCGGCAGAAAATTTTGGCCATCAGAACATAATCGTCTTTGATTTAATTGCCTTTCAAATCAGGCTGGACAAATAAAATCAGGTGGTTTCCTGCTGTTCTTCGTGTATTGATACCTAGCTATTAGACGAAATGTCCGCCAAGTACAGTTGTTTCCATCCGACGTTTCGCCCTAAATTTGGGGTTGCCAACTGATCAACAACGGTCTTTTACGTATTCACCATCCAGCAAAACAAGTGGAACATTCATTTAATGCATCATGGCGAACAAGTCGCTTGTTTTGTGACGTCTGTATTAGCCACGGCATTCGGATTTTAGATCTTGAAAGGTCAAAGTCTGTGTGCTGCCGAGGGTCAGAAGCAGAAGAACGCCACCGAAAAGCTGATTAGGAACATTAGCTTTTTTTACCGATTGTGTGTGTGTGTTCTAAGTCTTGCTTAACAAACGCGAGGCAAATGCCCTCTACAGTATGCTTTGTCTATACAAACGTGAGCGCTACACTGGTTGCCTTCTTTAAATATACTTGAATAAGCTGTCAGGCGTTACGGGCCGAAACAGCAACGTGTCACTGGTCTTGCGCAAAGGCGTGCACAAAAACATTAAACCATTTCCGTTGGGGAACCAATAACCACCAAAAATAGAAAGGTCGTGGTAAGTTTCTTGGCGTTTACTTCCCTCGTGAGAGTGGCTGTAATTACAGTATAACCCGTGCTACCGTATGCCGTACTGGTTTTCTCCGACCATCCAAGTCGTATCAAAGATTTGCTTGTTGGGTTCGACAAGCTGGACATTATTCCGCGACTTTTCAGGCCCGGAAGTTCAGGCCCGATCTTTTCAGGCGCACATTTTCAGGCCCGGTCAATTCAGGCCCAGCATACATATTTTACTCATTTGGCTTAGGCTTAGGCTCCAGCCGTTCCCTATTCGGCCGAGCCTGAACGGCTGGGCCTGATCCTGTGCCCCGGAACTGAACCGTCGCACATAGCTGGACATTGAATGGGATGTAAGAGGTGTCCGTTTCGGTGAGGGTAATTAAAAACTCATGGCCACACCGCCACAAGGCGCAACCCTACAAATCCCACCGTTCTTTGGGTGCAAAGTGACGTTATTCTGGGCGCTTTTGTCATTTTAGGAGCAAAATTATGGAAATTTAAGGCAGAAGTTGCACCTAAAAATGTTCTACCAAGCAGGTCGTTGATTGCGGTAAATGTTGCTGTGTCTGCTTGTGAACTCACTTTGTAAATCATGTTGACATACAAACTTCTTCAGGTCTGTGCACGTGCCCCAGTATCCTGTTGTATAAAGTTGCTGGTAATTCAGACAGTCACCCACGCCGAGATCGCCGATGATGATCCATTTGCCATCCCAAAGATCGGTGGTCTGAATGGTTGTTCCGTTTGCCCATTCAAGGGCAGACGTGCCGGATTTACGAATCCCGATCCACGTTTGGTCGACTAGATCAATCCCCTAAACAAGTGATATTCTGTAGATCAGAAGAACAAAATCTTGAGACATAATGAAAAATCTAAGAAATAGGGCTCCGGGCGCCCTGTAAGCTGAACGTTATTCCATTCTTTGGCAGTGCTTTACTTTCACGGATGTCGTGCCACACACGTCAAAAGTATTGCATCTCGCATTAATGAGAGGAAAATATCTCGATGAAACTCACCAAATCTGCCAGCAGCTTATCAAATTCAGATTTGATCTTCGATGGGATCACGAGCTGACCGGCGTGGAAATTGGTGGATTTCACGTTTTCGCAATTCTTGATGGCGTCATTAAACCCTTGTTGTTTTGATACATAACCGTAACATTTGCTGCCATCCAAAAACGCGTTTGTCATGTTATTTTTATTTCCCGTCGCATTAAAAGAGAAGCATTCTGACTTTAGATCTTGAAAGGTCAAAGATGCCTGTGTGGCGCCGAGGCTCAGCAGCAGAAGAACACCACCGAATATATTGATGAGCATGATGAAACTGCCTTGTATCTAATTGCCGATAATTCCTTGAATTCAATTTCGAATGATCGAAATTTGCGAATCGATTGATTATTCGATTGAACAGCGATCACGGTGCAACTGGATGCGTGGCCGATTCACTGGTTGCGGTTATTTGGAAGTGAACAAAATCAATACGCAAACATACAGTATTACGCACTGCCACGTCTGACCGCTGTGTATGGTCCGTCCATCAGCTCATGTCATTTGTGATGCTGCTGGCCGACCTGTTCCCTTCCTCCACGTTCTGATGAAAGAGAAATTGAGTTTCCGAAAAAAATTATTTTTGCTCCTAAATTGCTGTTTTTGTGAAATCGACGTGTTTTATCGATTTTAATTTATAATTTAATTTTTAATTTGATCGAATTCAATAATTTTCGACGCATTCTATTATTTTTTCAGTTTTTTTTGCAAAATCGCTCACACTCAATTTCTCTTTCATTAGAACGTGGAGGAAGGGAACAAACCAGCCAGCAGCAACACAAAGTGCCATGAGCTGGTGGATGGACTATACTGTAGGTTTGATTACTTGACATGAAGCCTTTTGTGGTCTTCGTTGTGTGTCTCTGATCTTCACCGTCGGAGAATGTTGATAAATCCCTCCAAAAATTAACGACGTGTTTGTTTTGAAAATAATATTATATTTATAATCAAGTAGAGATCGCAAATCATGGCAGTTTTTCAATCAACGATAGTATCCCATCAAACCAGTGCTGTGCTCAGAAAACCAAAACATCCACATCTCAAACAGTCAGCGAGATCTGCAAATTTTACATGAAATCCCACATTTTAATCCCTTATCTTTAATGTTCATCACATTGCTTCTGTGTCGTTTTCGGTTTTCCTCCCACCGTCAGCGATTGACTGAAATCTGCATGAAATTTATCAGCGTATTTATAGCGACTATACTTTGTCCGCACCGTGTGACACTCTGACAATACGTTTGGGAGAGACTTTTCAAAGCCGTTGCCTGACCCGTAAAGTGCATCATGCGGCCATAGCGGTTACGTGACTACCGACCACACACAAGTCAGTGATTTGCCAAACTTGCAGTTGCTGCCTGCGCGTGCTGCGTGCGCTTTACAGATCAGACAACACAAGCCCAGAAGACCATAAATTGGGACTTTTAAAAATAGACACTTCCAAGAGGCAACAAGGATGCAAATTTTATATAAAATCCCACATTTTTAAATTTTTTCTCTTTAATAAAAAAGCACAATGTTGTTTCTCATTCTTTTCCAGTGCCCCTCACACGTCAGCGATTGACTGAACTCAGTAATCGAGTTCAGTTCGTTCTCTTTCTCAACTGCCGCTTTTGCCCTGGCTGAATTGTTGAGTGGACTGTCGTACGCTGATGCTGCACTCACAGCGGGCTCGGTTAAGGCATCGGCCTGAAATGGCCGGGTTGTTAGTTCTTAGGTGGCTTTTCTACATTTTGCCAAAAGACTACCCACTGTTCGCGAAAGACTTCATACGACATGTAACGCAGAACACAAGTGCATCTGCATACCGTACACGCCCACACGTTAACACCTTTAAGATGAAACATCACAAAAAATATTCACCTCGCCACCTCACTCTTCGTTGAATTCCGCTACCGTCATACATTTTGTTTCTCCGAGTTATTTTAAAAAAAAAGTTTAAAAAATTGTTTTCCCCATCCCCGGTGGCACTGCACTGTAACATGAGTGAACTTGCTGAATCAGGCCAAGTTGCGTGTGCTCGGGTCGGCTGTTCGTGTTTTCAATTCGTGGTCTACCAGAAATACGGTTTTCGGACAGGATCAAACCGGATTACAACATTTGGCATCAACAGCAGAATGCCGAAAAATGCTAATCATAATGATGGTTGATGGGAAATGATGCAATAAATTTGATTTTGCACGATAAGAAAATTAATAAAGTAAAAATAGCTCGTTGGATCAACCATAAATACTGTATGCCTCACAGATCACACACTGCAAGAATTACGCTTACGAAACAAACAGTTCGATTTCCCAACACTGGAATATGTGAATCAGAAAGAATGGATTTGGCTAAACACAAGCAGTCACTGTTCTGTTTTGTTTAATTTTGCTTTATTCCAGTAATGTTTATTCATCAGACAGAAAGGGAAATCTATAATGTTCGTGTCACCTACTAAATTATCATAAACCATGAAAAATGTTGAGTGCATACGCCCTAGTAGTACTTTGAATCGGTTGTCGCAAAAATACAATTTAGATGCACAAAAGCAAAACTTTTGGTAATCGTTTTTGTCCTGTTTCAGAAATCGTTCATCTTCAATCCCCATCACTGTCCTGTTTCTCTGTGTCCTCCGGTCCCCCTCCCACGGTGACCGCGTGACTCATCTCAGTCGTGTTCAGTCCTTCGTCTTTCTCAACATCGGCCTTTGCCTTCACTGGGTCATTCAACGGGCTCTTGTACGCACTCGACTCCGTTGTTTGGTCGGTGTTATTGGAACTTTCAGATGGTTGGTCGGGACTGGAACTGCGGTTGGGATCAGTTTGATAAATTGAGGAACCTGGAACTTGAATGCAAACTTGTTGTCTTCTTTCGGCTGTTCAACATTTTCATTTCCCTGCTGTTTCTTGTATCGATATCCTCCATAGACGGCAACTGCGAGCAACAACGCACCGAAGAGCACAACGCAGATGATCACAATGGGAATGGTCAGGTTGGCGGATTGGGTGGGGGTGGGAGTTGTCGTAGTAGAGGGTGCTGAGATGAACTTGTGTTTTAGATTTTTATATTTTTGCATAATTTGCCTCCACAGGTGCCATACCTGGCTCACAGGACGGCAGTTCGCCGACCCAACTGCCTTTGTCGCATTTGATCTCCTTCGTGCCTTCGGTGTCTGCCTCTGACCAGATGAAATCCGGTTTGCATTCGATCTGCGCCGTTTTGGTGAGATAGACAAAGCCGGTGGATTGGGAATTGCTCACTTGGATGTTGTTCTCAGCCGGTATCGAATTGACATCACAACCTGAGTGTGGCAAGGAAGCTCCTTTATTCAGTGCTGCATTGTCACTAGATGATTCATCACAATGTACCTTTATCGCACGGCGGCAAATCAGTCGGTGCCTTGCCTTCGGCGTCCGTCCATTTTTCGGCAGAACATTGGAATTCCTTCTGCCGCACGCCTCCCCAACTGAAACCGGGCTTTTTGCATTGCGCTTTGATCTTGGTGTACGGTAAACTCTGATCTTCAGGCGGTTTTTCGAGGTCGACATCGTTTTGAGTGATAGACGGCGCCGGACAAGCTAGGGAATGGATTTTGAGTGGTATAATATACTGTATGTTGTACTTGTGTTCAAAATCATCTTTGCAAGTATTTCCTTTTGCGTCAAAGTCCGCTTGCTATGTTTGGTGGGATTAAACTGTTAGAAGTGTCTCATTGAGAAATGCATTAAATTTTCTGAGCTGGGGATGAGGTTACACCCTAGTATCCGGTGTCCGGAACATAACTTTGCAAAATACAAGTAAATTGGAAAATAGCGAAACATTTATGCTATTATTATACTATTGCTATCGCTTTGTGTATATTGTGTCATTTGAGTGCATTTCAAACCACACGTACTTTTACCGTTTTACCTGCTGAGAAATGCGAAAATGATTTTTATGCCCGCCTTTGTAATTTAAGACCTTGCCTTTTTGGGTGATTTTTGGGAAACTTTTAAGACCAAGCAGGCCCCGTAACGTTTTCGTTCGGAGTCCTGTTAGGGCTTTATTCAGAAGGGGGCTCCATATGTAAAACTTCGTTACATTGACGTCGAGCACGTTAACCCCAGCATTGCGTTTGACACTAGAATGTCCAAGTCAACAGTACAAGTTACGTACTGTATTTGGGCTGCAGATTGCAGTTGGTTTGGTCACCCGATTGGAATGAAGACGGTCACTTGCAGAGCTGGAATTTTAATCAGTGACGGAAATCAGCTGACCAAGCACACCAAGCGATGCTCAGCTTCGCAACGGATAAACGATGTGTGTGTATGTTTATAACTTTGATTAGAAACACTACAACACAACACGCACAACAAGTTCATCAGTAACGAAAGTGAGCCACTTTGGATGCATTTGGGGAGGTCTCTTTCGCAGCTCATCAACTTCCCACCTCCACGTGTGACATTCGTCTAATCAGTTGCGTGATCTTGCCAAACAGTGTCTCCAACACAATGCACGAACACAGCTGGGGGACGTAGGGCAGTATTGTGGCAAAGACTGCTTGGGTTCGACATGCTTGACGTTGCGCTTTGGTGTAGCACTTTATCAAAACTCTCAGCCACACCACAAAGCCGCGCATTCTTTAGGAGGTGGCCATGCAGACGCGGTTGCGGTTTGCGGTGGAGAAACACAATGTCCACGGACCGCATTTCTGGTTTGCGGCTCCATTGTCGAAACATTTAGTAGCCTGAACCATAGAAAATGAATGAATCAGCGTCTAGCCAACGTCGCAATCGTGCACTACCGAAGCGTTGATTTGTTCACTTTTACGTGCTCAGATTAAGATAACATTTCGATAGTGAACCGCCAACCGCAACCGCGTCTGCCTGGCCGCTCCCTAAACTTAGCTAAAAACATTGAGAGACGATTTGTTGAAAATGCAAATGCATGTTGAAAATGAACCGTGATGTTATGAGCCAGGCATGTGCACCTTGACATCGTCTTTACAAAATTTGGCCCCAGTTATGAATTCATGCGCCGTTCATTATTTAGTGGGCTTTGAATTGTGACACCAAGGATGGAAATACACGTTGTGCCATTCTCCATGAAACAATGAAGTTTTTGCATCAGGAAGTACATATTCAGCGTCTTTTAAATGACCATCCACATCAAGTGCGTTGAGGCCGATAAGCAGTCAGTCAGTATCGCTGTTCGAGCCAGCTGTGGACTGATGTTTATGTGGTCAATGCACACCGTCAACGTCAATGTCATGTCACACATTGTACATACACATCATACATAAGAAGCATCCTGCAAGATACTGGGGACCTAATTCTCTGCCACTGCAAACCTGGCATGGGCACGCAGCTGATTTTTTGGTAAACCCTAACACTTTTGTTGGAGGCATGGTACTTTGAAGGCCTAAGACAGCGACACATTTCTGGGTAAGTTTTTGGTATTGGTTGAAATCTTCGCCAACGTTGTCAATTGTGATTACAATCGCTTTGTGCGTATTTAAAAGCAGTTTGAGTGCATTTCTGCCCTAAAAGTGCGAAAACGATTTGTTTGTGAAAATTTCTGCTCTTTTGTAATGAAGATCTCTGCTTTTTTATTGATTTTGGGAAACTTTAATCCCAAATAAGGGCATCGGAATGTTTCCGGCCTGAGTACTGGAGCGCTTTATTTGGAAGGGGTTATGAAAAACTCCAGTACACGACATGGGGCACATGGTGCCAGCTGAGTTTGCCACAACCATTCTAGTGCAACAGTGCAAAATTGCGGAGCTGTTAATGAGTACCCGGAAATCAGCAGACCAACCGCACCAAGCTTCAACTCAGCTTCGCAACAGATGAACGGATGTTTGTGTATGTTTATAATTTTGATTAAACACACTACAATGCAACACCCACAACAAGTTCATTAGCCACGATGGTGAGCCAATTTGGATGCATTTGGGCAGGTCTCTTTCGCAGCTCATTAACGTCCCACCTACACATGTGACTGTACGTCTGACCAGTTGAATGACCGTGCCAAATGTGGTCTCCAGCACGATGCACGGACACAGCTGGGGGAGGGCATGTGTGGTGGCAAATTCTGCTTGTTGTGTTCGACATGCTTGACGTTGGGTTCTGGTGTAGCACTTATCAAATCTCTCAGCCACACCACAAAGACGCGCATTCTTTAGGAGGTGGTCGCAGAAGTGGTTGCGGTTTGTGGTGTAGAAAAAAACATGTCCACGGACCGCACTTCTGGCTTCTGTTTGCGGCTCGTTGCAAGATATTGGGGAGCTAATTCGCTGCCACTGCAAATCAAGCATGGGCACGCAGCTGACTTTTTGGTAAACCATAAGACTTTTGTTGGATGTACATACTTATGTAGAGGGCCTAAGACAGCGGAATATTTTGTGATTAGGTTTTTTTTGTATCTGTGTAAATCATCGCCAACATTGTGAACTGTGATTGCAATCGCTTTGTGCGTATTTAAAAGCAGTTCGCGTGCATTTCTGCCCAAAAAGTGTGAAAACCACCTGTTTTTTTTGAAAATCTCTGCTCTTTTGGTTGTTTTTTTGGAACACATCATGCATAAGAGGCATCCGGCAAGATACTGGGGACCTAATTTGCTGCCAATGCAAAAAAGCTTGGGCACGCAGCTGGCTTTTTAACAAACCCCAAGGCCGCTCGCCTGCGGCGCACAATTCTCGGACACAGCTGGGGCGTGCGGCAGTCGTGACAAATACTGTTTGTTGAGTTCGACTAGCTTAAAGTTGGATGGCAAGGCGTAAGTTTCTGTGGTGTTGGCACTTCAGGTATCAAAACTGCTCACGGCCAAACCACAAACACGCACAGGCTCACGTTTCAGCCTAAATTTGGAGGTAACCGTCTGACCGCCAACGGTGTTTGCGCTTGGAGGATTTATGTACTTCACCACAAAACAAAAAAAGCAGAGCATTCATTCAGTGCGTCATGGACAAACAAGTTCTGTATCTACATATATATTGGTCGCACAATGACTAAATCAGAATTCATCTACCCTGATCTTCAGGTTCAACCTCAACCACTATGCTACTTGTGTTTTTGACAAAACATTTTCAGCTAAAAATAATCTAGCAGATCAACCACGTTGCCGTAGGTCTGAAACATTCTCTTTACTACATACTTTGTGTGCGATCACGCACCGCAACGTCATTGCCCCGTCACTTTCCCTATCTTCACGATTCAGGAAAAAAAATTGACCAATTCTTATATAGTCATTGTGCGACCAATATACGACGTAGCATGCCCACTAATCAAGTTCGACTCAACCCTCTATTCTTTCATGCTACGGAGTTACCACATTGTTTATTTTCTGTGATACGCCATCACACTTGTTTTCTCCTTCTCTCAAATTGCTGTCATTGCATTTGGGCGGTGCACCAGGGATTTTTAAAGTTTTCTGTGCACAACTCGCGCTCAAGTGAGATAAACGTTGCCTCACACAAACCAAAAATAGTTCTCTGAGGAAATGAGCCACAAGTACAGTTCAGTTGAGTTTCAATCGGAGCCATGAATGCCATAACGGCAATTGTCTATTGAACCACATCAGATCCGACAGGCTTCAACCCTCAACACATCTCTGTATGGGATGGAAATACATGGAAATCCGCAAACTTCACTCCTTCAGTCAAGAGCATCAATTTTCTGTGCTTCTTTTTTAAGCCGCTGGTCAACAACCCTTCTACCGGCGTTTGATCTTGGGGTAGTATATATAAATAAAAGTTCGGAAATCGTGTTACTGTCCCTAATCCGGCGAGCGCATCGGTTGCCTGCTGATGTTTCACGGCCTCGTTTTAGTTTGCACCTGGTGAAAAAAAACCGAAAAAATTTGAAAACGCTGCTGTGACACCAATAGGCTGTTTCAGAAGTTTAAAACTCAGAGCGGAACAGTAAATCCTCCAAAAATGTGCCGAAAACCGCAAATCAAAACAGCAATTCGGGTCGTTTGCATTGTTCAGAATAAAAAAAAAAGTCTTTCAGAAACCTGTGCCATTTTTGGTTAGGATTTGATCTATAGAATTTCAACATCCGTGGCTGAACGAAATAAGTTGTCAAATTAAACAAATAAAAATCCCTAGTAATCACAAGTATTTTTGTTTGTGCTCCCCAGTTTTCAAAAACCCCACACAGCTGCACACAATGTTTGCGACAACATGCGCAAGGAAGCCATTCCACAGCGCACACACAACGACAACACACAGCCGGCAACGCGACAACACAGCAATGTTTCACTGGCAAGCTTTGTTGTGTGTGTGCGCCGTGGAACTGGCTGCCTCTGCGCATGTTGTGGAAAACATTGTGCGTAGCTGGCTGTAGTGTTTTGAAAAAAAAATGGGGAGCACAAACAAAAAACTTGATAATTTAAAAGGACTTTTATTTGTAATTGACAACTTATTTCATTCACCACAGATGCTTAAAATTATGAGAGTAGAAAATCCTAACAAAAAATGGCCAGGTTTCTGAAACCTTTTATTTTTTTATTCAACAATGCGGAACGTTTTCAATAGCTATCGTGCATTGCGGTTTTCGCCACGATGTCGGAGGTTGCCGTCAATTCCAGTATCAAACTTTGAAACAGCCTATTCGTGTCACAGCAGCAGTTCAAATTTTTTCGGTCTTTTTCACCAGGGGCAAACTTTAACGTGGCCGTGAAACAGGAGGAAAAGCAACCAATCGGTTCGCCAGATTAGGGTCGAGTAAAAGATGATGTCCAGTTTAACTTAAAATATATTACCCCCCAAGATCAAGCCGGTTCGAAGGGTTGTTAACCAGCACCTTTAAAGGTTTCGAGCTGTTGCACTTCTGGCACTATGCGTTTGTCAGCACACCCCAGCGGCCTACAAAACACAAAAACAAAACCCTCTTCATTTAAAGCACAGAATTCCGTTTGTATGCGTTTTAATGTCCTAACAGCTTGTGGTTTGAGTATTCCACGACTTTTTCAGGCCCGACCTTTTCAGGCCCAGTTTTTCAAGTCCGGCCGATTCAAACCAACATATTTGACCCATGTATAGGCTTAGGCTCCAGCTGGGCCTGAATGGCCGGGCCTAAACATGTGCCCCGGCACTGAACCGTCGCACAATAGAGTTGGAGCCATCTTCTTTGCCGCAAATTCCGAGAGTGACACTGAACTTGTAACGCACAGACGTGAATTTTTGCACAAAACTATGAAAAAAGTTGGGAAAACATTTGTTTGATACCGAAAACATAATTTTTGGTGGCAATGCCAATTTTGTTTGACACCAGAAACCCAAAATCCAAAAAATATGATCGAAAATGGTTGCGCGCACTGCACTCTTGGTGGCAGCTGCCCTTTCGAGAGTTTGGGCCATCATCTTACACTCTCGCAGGGTCAAGCACGACGCGACGTCTGGACAGCTGGCCGAATTAAAGAATCATCAACCGATAAAGAAGACCCGAAAAGCACCGATTTTGAATGGTGGCCTGATCGTGACGAGATAGCGGACACCAATCAATGGGATTCAGGCTATCCTCAGATATCTGAGCGCTACTGCCTGCTGTATGTATATAAGCGAGGCCTCCGTCAGCATTTTTGTGACTCGACCGAGCTGTTCGTTTGTCAGCATCATCCAAAAGGTACACACTTCGTTAACTGTATCTACATATTAATATATGCAAAGTTTTCCACTTTACGCTCCGGGGCTCTAAATGGACATTGATGGAAAGTAGGAGTTCGGACAAGCTTGATGAGCTGGAAATTACGTGAGGCGCATACAAGGTTTTCAGTAGTTGTGTTCAACAGGCGTTTCACACACTTTTGCTGTCGGGGCATTGTTATGTTAGCAGTCTGATGATCATGGGCAAAAACGAACCAACTGAGAACTGAAACTGTCGTAAAGCAAGGCAAACATTGGCTGATATAAGCTCGGTGATCGGACCCGACCCGTCGTGATCAAGTGCACATTTTTAATCAATCACAAAGATTTACTGATGCGAGTCAGTAAATTTCACTGTCCACAATAAACCTTTAAAGGTGCTGGTTAACAACCCTTCGACCGGGCTTGATCTTGGGGGGTAGTATATTTTAACAAAGTTTGGACATCGTGTTACTCGACCCTAATCTGGCGAACCGATTGGTTGCTTCCTGATGTTTCACGGCCACGTTAAAGTTTGCCCCTGGTGAAAAAGACCGAAAAAATTTGAACTGCTGCTGTGACACGAATAGGCTGTTTCAAAGTTTGATACTGGAGTGACAGCAACCTCCAACATCGTGGCGAAAACCGCAATGCACGATAGCTATTGAAACGTCCGCATTGTTGAATAAAAAAATAAAAGGTTTCAGAAACCTGGCCATTTTTTGTTAGGATTTTCTACTCATATAATTTTAAGCATCTGTGGTGAATGAAATAAGTTGTCAATTACAAATAAAAGTCCTCTAATTATCAAGTTTTTTGTTTGTGCTCCCCAGTTTTCAAAACCCTACACAGCTCACACAATGTTTACCACAACATGCGCAAGGCAGCCATTCCACGGCGCACACACACAACAAAGCTTGCCAGCTGAAACATTGCTGTGTTGTCGCTGTGCCGGCTGTGTGTTGTCGTTGTGTGTGCGCTGTGGAATGGCTGCCTTGCGCATGTTGTGGCAAACATTGTGTGAGCTGTGTAGGGTTTTGAAAACTGGGGAGCACAAACAAAAAACTTGATAATTAGGGGATTTTTATTTGTAATTGACAACTTATTTCATTCACCACAGATGCTTAAAATTATACGAGTAGAAAATCCTAACAAAAAATGGCCAGGTTTCTGAAACCTTTCATTTTTTTATTCAACAATGCGGACGTTTCAATTGCTGTTGTGCATTGCGGTTTTCGGCACACTGTTGGAGGTTGCTGTCACTCTGGTGTCAAACTTTGAAACAGCCTATTCGTGTCACAGCAGCGTTTCAAATTTTTTCGGTTTTTTTTCACCAGGTGCAAACTTCAACGAGGCCGTGAAACATCAGGAAGCAACCAATCGGCTCGCCAGATTAGGGACGAGTAACACGATGTCCAAACTTTGTTTATATATACTACCCCCAAGATCAAGCGCGGTCGAAGGGTTGTTGACCAGCAGCTTTAAAAAAGCACAGAAAATTGATGCTCTTGACTGAAGGAGTGAAGTTTGCGGATTTCCATGTATTTCCATCCCATACAGAGATGTGTTGAGGGTTGAAGCCTGTCGGATCTGATGTGGTTCAATAGACAATTGCCGTTATGGCATTCATGGCTCCGATTGAAACTCAACTGAACTGTACTTGTGGCTCATTTCCTCAGAGAACTATTTTTGGTTTGTGTGAGGCAACGTTTATCTCACTTGAGCGCGAGTTGTGCACAGAAAACTTTAAAAATCCCTGGTGCACCGCCCAAATGCAATGACAGCAATTTGAGAGAAGGAGAAAACAAGTGTGATGGCGTATCACAGAAAATAAACAATGTGGTAACTCCGTAGCATGAAAGAATAGAGGGTTGAGTCGAACTTGATTAGTGGGCATGCTACGTCGTATATTGGTCGCACAATGACTATATAAGAATTGGTCAATTTTTTTTCCTGAATCGTGAAGATAGGGAAAGTGACGGGGCAATGACGTTGCGGTGCGTGATCGCACACAAAGTATGTAGTAAAGAGAATGTTTCAGACCTACGGCAACGTGGTTGATCTGCTAGATTATTTTTAGCTGAAAATGTTTTGTCAAAAACACAAGTAGCATAGTGGTTGAGGTTGAACCTGAAGATCAGGGTAGATGAATTCTGATTTAGTCATTGTGCGACCAATATATATGTAGATACAGAACTTGTTTGTCCATGACGCACTGAATGAATGCTCTGCTTTTTTTGTTTTGTGGTGAAGTACATAAATCCTCCAAGCGCAAACACCGTTGGCGGTCAGACGGTTACCTCCAAATTTAGGCTGAAACGTGAGCCTGTGCGTGTTTGTGGTTTGGCCGTGAGCAGTTTTGATACCTGAAGTGCCAACACCACAGAAACTTACGCCTTGCCATCCAACTTTAAGCTAGTCGAACTCAACAAACAGTATTTGTCACGACTGCCGCACGCCCCAGCTGTGTCCGAGAATTGTGCGCCGCAGGCGAGCGGCCTTGGGGTTTGTTAAAAAGCCAGCTGCGTGCCCAAGCTTTTTTGCATTGGCAGCAAATTAGGTCCCCAGTATCTTGCCGGATGCCTCTTATGCATGATGTGTTCCAAAAAAACAACCAAAAGAGCAGAGATTTTCAAAAAAAACAGGTCGTTTTCACACTTTTTGGGCAAAATGCACGCGAACTGCTTTTAAATACGCACAAAGCGATTGCAATCACAGTTCACAATGTTGGCGATGATTTACACAGATACAAAAAAAACCTAATCACAAAATATTCCGCTGTCTTAGGCCCTCTACATAAGTATGTACATCCAACAAAAGTCTTATGGTTTACCAAAAAGTCAGCTGCGTGCCCATGCTTGATTTGCAGTGGCAGCGAATTAGCTCCCCAATATCTTGCAACGAGCCGCAAACAGAAGCCAAAAAGTGCGGTCCGTGGACATGTTTTTTTCTACACCACAAACCGCAACCATTTCTGCGACCACCTCCTAAAGAATGCGCGTCTTTGTGGTGTGGCTGAGAGATTTGATAAGTGCTACACCAAGACCCAATGTCAAGCATGTCGAACACAACAAGCAGAATTTTGTTACCACACATGCCTTCCTCCAGCTGTGTCCGTGAATCGTGCTGGAGACCACATTTGGCATGGTCATTTGAACTGGTCAGACGTACAGTCACATGTGTAGGTGGAATGTTAATGAGCTGCGAAAGAGACCTGCCCAAATGGTATCCAAATTGGCTCACCATCGTGGCGAATGAAGTTGTTGTGGGTGTTGGATTGTAGTGCGTTTAATCAAAATTATAAACATACACAAACATCCGTTCATCTGTTGCGAAGCTGAGTTGAAGCTTGGTGCGGTTGGTCTGCTGATTTTCCGGGTACTCATTAACAGCTCTGCAATTTTGCACTGTTGCACTAGAATGGTTGTGGCAAACTGAGCTGGCACCATGTGCCCCATGTCGTGTACTGGAGTTTTTCATAACCCCTTCCAAATAAGCGCTCCTAGTAACTCAAGGCTGGAAACATTCCGAGCCCCCATTTGGATTAAAGCTTCCCAAAATCAATGAAAAAGCAATAGAGATCTTCATTAACAAAAGAGCAGAAATTTTCACAAACAAATCCGTTCCTTCGCACTTTCCAAGGCAGAAAATGCAACTCAAACTGCTTTTTAATACGCACAAAGCGATTGTAATCAGAATTGACACGTTGGCTAAAGATATTGAACCAATACCAAAAACTTACCCAGAAATGTGTCGCTGTCTTAGGCCTTCAAAGTACCATAGCCTCCAACAAAAGTGTTAGGGTTTACCAAAAATTTAGCTGCGTGCCGATGCCAGGTTTGCAGGGGCAGAGAATTAAGTCCCCAGTATCTTGCAGGATGCTTCTCATGTATGATGTGTATGTACAATGTGTGACATGACATTGACGTTTACGGTGTACATTTACCACATAAACATCAGTCCACAGCTGGCCCGAAACAGCGATACTGACTAACTGGTTATCGGCCTCAACGCACTTGATGTGGATGGTCATTTAAAAGATGCTGAATATGTACTTCCTGATGCAGAAAACTTCATTGTTTCATGGAGAAATGGCACAACGTGTATTTTCCATCCTTGGTGTCACAATTCAAAGCCGACTAAACAATGAACGGCGCATGAATTCATAACTGGGGCCAAATTTCCTAAAGACGATGTCAAGGTGCACATGCCTGGCTCATAACATCACGGTTCATTTTCAACATGCATTTGCATTTTCAACAAATCGTCTCTCAATGTTTTTAGCTGAGTTTAGGGAGCGGCCAGGCAGACGCGGTTGCGGTTGGCGGTTCACTATCGAAATGTTATCTTGATTTGAGCAGGAGATAAAAGTGAACAAATCAAAAATGCTTCGGTAGTGTACTGATTGTGACGTTGGTTAGACGCTGATTCATTCATTTTCGATGGTTCAGGCTACTTAACGTTTCTACGATGGAGCCGGAAACCAGAAATGCGGTCCGTGGACATTGTGTTTTCTCAACCGCAAACCGCAACCGCGTCTACATGGCCACCTCCTAAAGAATGCGCGGCTTTGTGGTGTGACTGAGAGTTTTGACCAAAGCCCAGCGTCAAGCATGTCGAACACAACAAGCAGTCTTTGCCACCCTGCTGCCCTACGTCCCCCAGCTGTGTCCGTGCGTGGTGCTGGAAACAGTGGTTGGCAAGATCACTCAACTGATTAGAGGAATGTCACATGTGGAGGTGGGAAGTTGATGAGCGGCGAAAGAGACCTGCCCACATGCATCCAAAGTGGCTCATTTTCGTGACTAATGAACTTGTTGTGCGTGTTGTGTTGTAGTGTTTCTAATCAAAGTTATAAACATACACACACATCGTTTATCCGTTGCTAAGCTGAGCATCGCTTGGTGTGGTTGGTCAGCTGATTTCCGTCACTGATTAAAATTCCAGCTCTGCAAAGTGACCGTCTTCATTCCAATCGGGTGAGCAAACCAACTGCAATCTGCAGCCCGAATACAGTACGTAACTTGTACTGTTGACTTGGACATTCTAGTGTCAAACGCAATGCTGGGGTTAACGTGCTGGACGTCATGTAACGAAGTATTACATATGGAGCCCCCTTCTGAATAAAGCCCTAACAGGACTCCGAACGAAACGTTACGGGGCCTGCTTGGTACTTAAAAGTTTCCCAAAAATCACCCAAAAAGGCAAGGTCTTAAATTACAAAGGCGGGCATAAAATTCATTTTCGCATTTCTCAGCAGGTAAAACGGTAAAAGTACGTGTGGTTTGAAATGCACTCAAATGACACAATATACACAAAGCGATAGCAATAGTATAATAATAGCATAAATGTTTCGCTATTTTCCAATTTACTTGTATTTTGCAAAGTTATGATCCGGACACCGGATACTAGGGTGTAACCTCATCCCCAGCTCAGAAAATTTAATGCATTTCTCAATGAGACACTTCTAACCGTTTAATCCCATCAAACATAGCAAGCGGACTTTGACGCAAAAGGAAATACTTGCAAAGATGATTTTTACCACAAGTACAACATACCGTATATTATACCACTCAAAATCTATTCCCTAGCTTGTCCGGCGCCGTCTATCACTCAAAACGATGTCGACCTCGAAAAACCGCCTGAAGATCAGAATTTACCGTACACCAAGATCAAAGCGCAATGCAAAATGCCCGGTTTCAGTTGGGGAGGTGTGCGGCAGAAGGAATTCCAATGTTCCGCCGAAAAATGGACGGACGCCGAAGGCAAGGCACCGACTGATTTGCCGCCGTGCGATAAAGGAAAACAAACGGCACAGAAAGACGCCCAAGAACAGAAACAAAAAAAGACAGACACCCGGCGGCAGACGGCCGGAAATACATTGTGATGAATCATCTAGTGACAATGCAGCACTGAATAAAGGAGCTTCCTTGCCACACTCAGGTTGTGATGTCAATTCCATACCGGCTGAGAACAACATCCAAGTGAGCAATTCCCAATCCACCGGCTTTGTCTATCTCACCAAAACGGCGCAGATCGAATGCAAACCGGATTTCATCTGGTCAGAGGCAGACACCGAAGGCACGAAGGAGATCAAATGCGACAAAGGCAATTGGGTCGGCGAACTGCCGTCCTGTGAGCCAGGTATGGCACCTGTGGAGGCAAATTATACTGCAAAAATATAAAAATCTAAAACACAAGTTCATCTCAGCACCCTCTACTACGACCACTTCCACCCCCACCCAATCCGCCAACCTGACCATTCCCATTGTGATCATCTGCGTTGTGCTCTTCGGTGCGTTGTTGCTCGCAGTCGCCATCTATGGAGGATATCGATACAAGAAACAGCAGGGAAATGAAAATGTTGAACAGCCGAAAGATGACAAAAAGTTTGCATTCAGGTTCCTCAATTTATCAAACTGATCCCAACTGTACTTCCAGTCCCGACCAACCAACCGAAAGTGCCAATAACACCGACCAAACAACGGAGTCGAGTGCGTACAAGAGCCCGTTGAATGACCCAGTGAAGGCAAAGGCCGATGTTGAGAAAGACGAAGGACTGAACACGACTGAGTTGAGTCACGCGGTCACCGTGGGAGGGGGACCGGAGGACACAGAGAAACAAGACAGTGATGGGGATTGAAGATGACGATTTCTGAAGCAGGACAAAAACGATTACCGAAAGTTTTGCTTTTTATGCAACTAAATTGTATTTTTGCGAGAAGCGATTCAAAGCACTACTAGGCGCATGCACTCAACATTATTCATAGTTTATGACAATTTAGCAGGTGACACGAACATTATAGATTTCCCTTTATTCTGTCTGATGAATAAAAATTACTGGAATAAAGCAAAATTAAACAAAACAGAACAGTGACTGCTTGTTTAGCCAAATCCATTCTTTCTGATTCACATATTCCAGTGTTGGGACATCGAAGTTTTTGTTTCGTACTGGTAAGTGTAATTCTTGCAGTGTGTGATCTGTGAGGCATACAGTATTTATGGTTGATCCAACGAGCTATTTTTACTTTATTAATTTTCTTATCGTGCAAAATCAAATTTATTGCATCATTTCCCATCAACCATCATTATGATTAGCATTTTTCGGCATTCTGCTGTTGATGCCAAATGTTGTAATCCGGTTTGATCCTGTCCGAAAACCGTACTTCTGGTAGACCACGAATTGAAAACACGAACAGCCGACCCAAACACACGCAACTTGGCCTGATTCAGCAAGTTCACTCGTGTTACTGTGCAGTGCCACCAGGCATGGGGAAACAATTTTTTAAACTTTTTTTTAAAATAACTCGGAGAAACAAAATGTATGACGGTAGCGGAATTCAACGAAGAGTGAGGTGGCGAGGTGAATATTTTTTGTGATGTTTCATCTTAAAGGTGTTAACTTGTGGGCGTGTACGGTATGCAGATGCACTTGTGTTCTGCGTTACATGTCGTGTGAAGTCTTTCGCAAACAGTGGGTAATCTTTTTGGCAAAATGTAGAAAAGCCACCTAAGAACAAACAAGCTTATCCATTTCAAGCCGATGCCATAACCAAGCCCGCTGTGAGTGCAGCATCAGCGTACGACAGTCCACGCAACAATTCAGCCAGGACAAAAACGGCAGTTGAGGAAGAGAACGAACTGAACTCGATTACTGAGTTCAGTCAATCGCTAACAGTGGGAGGGGCACTGGAAAAGATTGAGAAACAACATTGTGCCTTTTTATTAAAGAGGAAAAATTAGAAATTTACATCCTTCTTGCCTCTTGGAAGTGCGTATTTTGGTCTTCTTTGCTTAGCACTGTGTTTGCCTGATCTGTAAAGCGCACGCAGCACGCGCAGGCAGCAACTGCAAGTTTGGCAAATCACTGACTTGTGTCTGGTCGGTAGTCACGTGACCGCTATGGCGAATACCGCATGATGCACTTTACGGGTCAGGCAACGTCTTTGAAAAAGTCTCTCCCTAACGACTGTCAGAGTGTCACACAGTACGGACAAGTGGTAGTCGCGACGCTGATAAATTTCATACGGAGTTCAGTCAATCGCTGACGGTGGGAGAGGAACCAGAAACGACAGAGAAGCAGTGTGATGAACATTAAAGATAAGGGATTAAAATGTGGGATTTCATGTAAAATTTGCATATCTTGCTGACTCTTTGAGATGTGGATGTTTTGGTTTTCTGAGCACAGCACTGGTTTGATGGGATTCTATCGTTGATTGAAAATGCCATGATTTGCGATCTCTACTTGATTATAAGTATCATATTGTGTGTATCAATTATCGATCATGAAATTAAAACAAACACGTATTTGTTGGGATTTTTTGACGTTCTCCGACAGTTGGATGAGAGCAGAGACAGACAACGAAGAACGCAAAACGCTTCACGTCAAATAATCAAACATACAGATATAGTTCCCATCAGCTTTCCTTTCTTCTGCTGGCTGGTTTGTTCCTTTCTTTCCGCTTTCTTGAGGATTGGTGCTGCGTTTTGCCCGTTGTGCGTCGATTATTGTCGTCTTTTTTTAATTAATCCAGCCGTCGATTTCTATGCTTTGGGCTTTTTTTGGCTATTTCTCTTTTTTGCGGGGGGGGTAGGTTGGCGGCGCCCACACGAGCTTTACGCCCAAGCGGTCAGACGTGGCACTGCTTATTTGTATATTGATGTTAGTCACGTCGCAATTACCGTAACCAGTGAATCGGCCACGCATCCAGTTGCATCGTTACTTCCGTATACTGTACATGCTGGGCAATCGAATAATCTATTAATTCGGAAATATTGATCATTCGATATTGAATTCAAGAAATTATCGGCAATTTGAATTCAAGGCAGTTTCATCATGTTCATCAATCTATTCGGTGGTGTTCTTCTGCTCCTGACCCTCGGCACCAAACAGACCTTGACCTTTCAAGGTCTAGAATCCGAATGCCTCTCTTTTAGTGCGACCAACAACAAAAATAACATGACAAAGGCGTTTTTCGATGGCAGCAAATGTTACGGGTATGTATCAACACGACAACGGTTTAATGACTCCATCAAGAATTGCAAAAACGTGAAATCCACCAACTTCCACGTCGGTGAGCTCGTTGTCCCATCGCAGAGCAAAACTGAATTCGATAAGCTGCTGACAGATTTGGTGAGCTTTGTTGGGACACTTCCCTTCACATAAAGCGATATGCAAAACTTTTGGGATGTGATTTGCGTGAAAACCAAGGAAAACAATTGCCCACAGGGTGCCCAGAACAAGATTTCTTGGGTATTTCATCATCTCTCAAGATTTGTTCTTCTGATCTACAGAATACCACTTGTTTAGGGGCTTGATCTAGCCGACCAAACCTGGATCGGGATTCGTAAATCTGGCACGTCTGCGTACATGTGGGCAAACGGAACAGCCATTCAGACCCCCAATCTTTGGATCATCAACGGCAGTATAGGCTCGGGTGACTGTATGAGTTACATGCCACTGCCACACAATAAGGGACTCTGGAGCACCTGCACTGACCTGCAGAAGTTCGTTTGTCAGCATGATTTCCAAAGTGAGTTCTTAAGCAGACAAAGCAACATTTACCGCACCGTCTGTTAGAGCATTTTTAGGTGCAACTTCCACCTAGAATTTCTGATTTTTCACCTAAAATTGCCAAAAGCCCCGAGTAACGCCGTTACTTTGGAACTTGAAAAAGAACGGTGGGATTTGTACGTTGCGCCTTGGCCGGGGGGCGATGAATTTTTATGACCCCCACCTGAAGCGATACTTTACATCTCCTATTCTATGTTCAGCACAATACAGGACGAACCAAGTAGAACTGGCACATA
>JASAMV010000215.1:0-10140 GCA_030248065.1 Rhynchonema sp. JSB1_4
AGCACCGAAAAGTGCCACCAACAGAATACCAGAAACAAAGAGAACGTGTATAATGATGTGTAGTCAGTCACGGTTGAGTCATAACGTGACTTTTTTAGGTATCAATTAATAGATTGGTCTGTTGTGTGCACATCTCACTGAACTGTGTGGAACTCAGTTCAAGAATTCAGTTCTTCTCACCGACGGGTTTGGTGGTGACCTGGTGAACGATTGTGTGAGCTGGCCAGTCCTTCAGGTTGATCGGCATTGTTTTTCGCTTCAGCGCCGCAATGAATCCTCAAAAATAGTGAAATTCGAATCATCATGTTCATGTATGTTATGTTCATGCATGTTCATCAGCCAAGTTACAACACGTTGCGCGCAGATACATCTGAACTTCGGCAATAGGGCGTTGATGCAGAATAAACGACCAGAGTGGGGAAATTTCAACTACATACATTACACTGTACATCAGAATGCCAAAAAAGTCCCCTGAGCGAATATTGGGAGTCGCTGTGGACTTGAAAATGAAGCGCTCGGGGTGGTGACTTGGTCTCAATTTTTGTGCTACGCACAAACTGCAGAGCGCCTTTTTTGATCCGGGGCCCTGACGTTGACCCACAAGGAACACCAACGGTGCACAGCCCCAACAACTCAAAGGTCCTATCATCGGTACGCCGAACGAAGGCGCATCGATGACAACATTGCGAATATTATTGGGCGCTGCGAATTGGCTGATGAAAATTTTGTTTGGTCTGTGTTTGACCATAGTGTCGGAGCACGAGCTTAGACATGCGTATGCACGTTATTCCTGCCCCGTACTCATTTTGGGTGTGCCAAACATCATCAAACACCGCAATTTCTTGGGTAGAAACTAAGATAGCGCCGAGTTGATATTGTAGGCAAAAAAACAGGGTTTTTTACAGCGAAATGGTTACATTCAGCTTAAAATCTGACATTGGAAAAATGTTCTGACCATGTTCAACGGTTTGTCCAGATCGATTGAGTGCCGATATTTGACTTTATTCCGGAGTTTTCCACTCAAAGCCCCACTTAATAGAGCACACGGGGGGTTCTAACCAGAAAATATTCCGCTTAAAGCCCCCAGTGCTCTGATCCGACTCTTACTTTTTTGTCGTTGGGCTCCCTTTCCACAAATTTCCGGTTAGAGCCCCGGGGGGATTTCAGTGAAAAACTCCGGTATGTATATTTCGAGATTTAGCCAGTTAAGCCCTATTTTTTGCAAACAATATCTACTCGATGTTGTCTTCATTTCGTGGCTTGTTGGGTGATGTTCGACGAACCCATTAAAGGGCTCGGGACATAACCGAAGGAAGGGTAGCAGGACAAATTGTTACACACCGTTGGAAAGCATTCCGACAGCCTATGTCACGCACAAATTTTAAGCCCCTTGGAGATTCGCTATCTCTTGGTAGAGCGACTTTTCGTTACAGAAAAAAGTGAATTTTTGCACAAATTGGAACGACCGGTGCAGAAACCCCAAATGAGTTGAAGGTCAAGTAACACATGGATAGGATTACAACAGCTTCCGAATAGCTTACCATCACAACTTCAGTCGCTCAAAGCATTACTTCACACGGTGAGGGTGCGAAACGTTCCAAAAATCGGCCTTATTTTTCGAGAACACAAGTTTGTCCCTAAATTTTGAGGCCACGCTTAGCGCTGCGGAAATAAGAATGCAATGGGGAAATAGAGCATCGTCGAAAGTACCAGAAAATAAGGTTTTTAATTTTTTTAACTCATGGCTGGCTCCGTGACAGGCCTAAAATTCCATTAAATTGCCGCTAAATTAGGTGGTTACATTCATCGCCAGAATTGTGACGCGTAAAGGCCACAGATTGTATCGGATTCGAAACGAAAAAATGAGAGAAACGTCTGGTTTAACAACCTATCAAGGTCCGAAGACCCCAAGGTCTACAGATCTCTCGGGACAGCCATACTAACCTGAATATAATATTCAGCTATAAATGCTTATTGTTAACAGCTATCGTAAATCTGATAGCACCAGACAATGTATCTCGGGAGTAGCTTTCGAATGATATATAACAAGCCCCAATAAATTCTTACGCTTAAGGGCAGAGGTTAAAAAATTGCTTTTTTGACGATTCTGGAATGAACCGTCACGTCACCGTGTGCGATTTCGGAATTTTGATCGTTTCTTGTCTATAGCAAGAGATAGTATGGGCATGATATACATCGTTCGATAGCTACGTTGAAGCTACATCGTTTGATCTATTAAATATGCAATAGCTCGTAACAGCAACGACTTATAGCCAAATATCTTATTCAGGCTGGCATGGCTGCAGCAGCCGGACCATGGGGTTTGAAGTCTTGAAACTCGTCTAGATTGTTGGACTGTGCGTTTATCTGAGTTTCTCGTTTCCAGTGCAATGCAATACGTTGCTTATTTACATCACATTTCCGTCAATGAAGGCAACAATGCAGTTTAGTGGCAATTTTTAGGTTTTTTCGGCCTGTCACGCCGCTATCTAAGTGTTTTAAAATTTAAAAACCTTATTTCCTGGTACTTTCGAAAATGCTCTATTTTTCTATTGCATTTTCATTTCTGCAACACAAAGCGCGACCTCAAAATTTAGAGACAAACTTGTGTTTTCGAAAAATGTGTCCGATTTTTGGAACATTTCGCACCCTCACCGAGTGAAGCAGTGCTTTGAGCGACTGAAGTTCTCATGATAAGTGATTCAGAAGCCGTTGTAATCCTATGCACGTGTTACTTGACTTTCAACTCATTTGTAGTTTCTGCACCGGTCGTTTCAAGTTGTGAAAAAATTCACTTTTTTCTGGAATGAAAAGTCGCTCCACCAAGAGATAGCGAATCTCTGAGGAGCTTAACATTTGTGCGTGACATATGCTATAACAGTGCTTTCCAACAATGTATAACACTGCGCTCTGCTGCCCTTCCTTCGGTTGTGTCCCGAGCCCTGTAATGAACAATACCTGTCAACACCTGGAACTACAGTAAGTGCTGTTGATAAGGTCAATGTTCAATATTGATAAGGTCAAACCTGTGGCCATGGATGGATGCCGAATGAGAAATATCCAAACGTTGACGAGCGGATTGATCGCTGTGAGCGTCCACAAGATGACCACCACCTTTTCGGTGCCCTCGATGTTGATCAACACGAATGCCAACTGAATATGGGCACGTACTTAGACAAAACACTGAGTATCGGTATGTTCTGACCAGTTCACGATCATCTTTCTCAGTTTCGGCTTTTCGCTTTGCCCGTCAAACCTCGGTGACGTGCTATATGCCATCGGTTCAGAAAAGTGTCAACCAATGGCACCTACGATCCCACCGATTCGGCTGAGGATTAAACATATGGCAAGAATGAACCTACGAAATTTTCTCCTTCAACGTTGTACTTTAATATTTTTTCAGCTGAAAAAATATTTTTGTAATCGCTGTGCTTCGCACAGTGTCCGGGCCTGAAATGGGCTGATGGTCGAATTTACTCGGACCTGAAAGTGCCCGGATACCGCCAGCCCGGGTTCGGGAACTTATCGAAAATGGCTAGTTCTCGTCATCGGCATCCCGATCAATTCGGTCCCACCCCACTAACTGCGAACGGTACGACAACGGTGATCAACGTGGTGAGCGTACTGTAGGCGGCCTTGATGGTCATCATACGCTGCAGATTGGCCGCCGAAGCTGGCACTTTGTTGGCGCTGGACGTTTCCGTCACCTGCAATATTTAGGACTGTGGCCACTTTGACGGAAGACGTACCTCGATCCACGGTGGGACCATGGGCGAGGCAAAGAGAAGTTCTGATCGGACTGTATTTTGCGATGGCAGAGTTGCGCAGCACTAACTTCGACCTGCGTTATAGCCATTCATTAGGTCTGGTGAGCCCCTACGAGCCTTTTTGTGGAAGAACAAAATATACTGAAACCATTTTGTGAAAAAAATAAACCGGTGCCATTTTATGAGGAACAAATAGACCGAGGCCTTTTTGAAGAACAAAGTAGACTGAGGCCATTTTGAGGAGCGACAAAAGAGACCGATGCCAAACGGGACCCAGGCCATTTTGTGGAAGAACAAAAGGAACCAAGGGCATTTTGTGGAAGAGCAAAGGGGCCCAGGCCAGTTTATGGAAGAACAAAAGGGACCCAGGCCATTTTGTGGAAGAACATAAGGGACCCAGGCCATTTTGTGGATGAACAAAAGGGACCCAGGCCATTTTGTGGAAGAACAAAAAGGACCCAGGCCATTTTGTGGATGAACAAAAGGGACCCAGGCCATTTTGTGGAAGAACAAAAGGGACCCAGGCCATTTTGTGGATGAACAAAACGGGCCCAGGCCATTTTGTGGATGAAAAAAAGGGACCCAGGCCATTTTGTGGAAGAACAAAAGGGACCCAGGCCATTTTGTGGAAGAACAAAAGGGACCCAGGCCATTTTGTGGAAGAACAAAAGGGACCCATGCCATTTTGTGGTGGAACAAAGGGGACCCAGGCCATTTTGTGAAAGAACAAAAGGGAACCAGGCCATTTTGTGGAAGAACAAAAGGGACCCAGGCCATTTTGTGGAAGAACAAAAGGGACCCAGGCCATTTTGTGAAAGAACAAAAGGGACCCAGGCCATTTTGTGGGAGAACAAAAGGGACCCAGGCCATTTTGTGAAAGAACAAAAGGGACCCAGGCCATTTTGTGGGAGAACAAAAGAACCCAGTCCATTTTGTGGAAGAACAAAAGGGACCCAGGCCATTTTATGGAAGAACAAATGGGACCAGGCCATTTTGTGGAGGAACAAAAGGGACCCAGGCCATTTTGAGGAGGAACAAAGGGACCCAGGCCATTTTGTAGATGAACAAAAGGGACCCAGGCCATTTTGTGAAAGAACAAAAGGGACCCAGGCCATTTTGTGGGAGAACAAAAGGACCCAGTCCATTTTGTGGAAGAACAAAAGGGACCCAGGCTATCTTATGGAAGAACAAATGGGACCATGCCATTTTGTGGAGGAACAAAAGGGACCCAGGCCATTTTGTGGAAGAACAAAAGGGAACCAGGCCATTTTGTGGATGAACAAAAGGGACCCAGGCCATTTTGTGGAAGAACAAAAGGGACCCAGGCCATTTTGTAGATGAACAAAAGGGACCCAGGCCATTTTGTGGATGAACAAAAGGGACCCAGGCCATTTTGTGGAAGAACAAAAGGGACCCAGGCCATTTTGAGGAGGAACAAAGGGACCCAGGCCATTTTGTAGATGAACAAAAGGGACCCAGGCCATTTTGTGGAAGAACAAAAGGGACCCAGGCCATTTTGTGGAAGAACAAAAGGGACCCAGGCCATTTTGTGGAAGAACAAAAGGGACCCAGGCCATTTTGAGGAGGAACAAAGGGACCCAGGCCATTTTGTAGATGAACAAAAGGGACCCAGGCAGGGTTGGGCAAAAAAAAAAATTTTTTTTTTTTTTAAAAAAAAAAATTTTTTTTTTTTAAAAAAAAAAGGTTTTTGAAAAATTTTTTTTTTTTTAAAAAAAAATTTTTTTTTTAAAAATTTTCGGGGGAACAAAATGTTCCAAAACGTCCAAAAATGGCCTTTTCGGGGGTAATTTTTTGTCATTTTTTCTCAAGGGTCGAAAAATTTTCTTCACAAAATCACCTTTGGGGCATGTGTTTGGTACCTAAGATACCCCAAATGATGTTATTATACCTTCCCGTGATACACGGGACACAGTATGCAACGTACCTACATGGTTCTTCGATGTCATACCCCATCAGGTCGGTCATATACGACTGATTCAGCTACCCGACAAGTATTTCTGCAGCTTATATTCTCAATTCTGTGTGGTTTATGAGTGAATCTTGCTTATTCGGCCACAAACTGTTGTGTCCGATACCACAGAGCAGCAATCATAGGTCCATAACAAGCACAGACTGTTGGATCGCACCTAAATGACGTAAACACCCTTGATAAGTGATGCAAACCAAGTCACAAAAGTGACTTGTCAATTAAAGTTGCATTTTTTCGCGATTTTGCGCGTTTTTTGGGCAAATTCGGTAAAATTTCCCCTATCTCAGACTTTTTAAAAAAAAATTTTTTTTTTAAAAAAAAAATTTTTTTTTTTAAAAAAAAAACTTGTTTAAAAAAAAATTTTTTTTTCCAACCCTGGACCCAGGCCATTTTGTGGATGAACAAAAGGGACCCAGGCCATTTTGTGGAAGAACAAAAGGGACCCAGGCCATTTTGAGGAGGAACAAAGGGACCCAGGCCATTTTGTGGAAGAACAAAAGGGACCCAGGCCATTTTGAGGAGGAACAAAGGGACCCAGGCCATTTTGTAGATGAACAAAAGGGACCCAGGCCATTTTGCGGATGAACAAAAGGGACCCAGGCCATTTTGTGGATGAACAAGAGGGACCCAGGCCATTTTGTGGAAGAACAAAAGTGACCCAGGCCATTTTGAGGAGGAACAAAGGGACCCAGGCCATTTTGTAGATGAATAAAAGGGACCCAGGCCATTTTGTGGATGAACAAAAGGGACCCAGGCCATTTTGTGGTAGAACAAAAGGGACCCAGGCCATTTTGAGGAGGAACAAAGGGACCCAGGCCATTTTGTAGATGAACAAAAGGGACCCAGGCCATTTTGTGGATGAACAAAAGGGACCCAGGCCATTTTGTGGAAGAACAAAATCGACCCAGGCCATTTTGAGGAGGAACAAAGGGACCCAGGCCATTTTGTAGATGAACAAAAGGGACCCAGGCCATTTTGTGGAAGAACAAAAGGGACCCAGGCCATTTTGTGGAAGAACAAAAGGAACCCAGGCCATTTTGTGGAAGTACAAAAGGGACCCAGGCTATTTTTTGGAACAACAAAAGGGACCAAGGCCATTTTGTGGAAGCACAAAAAGGACCCAGTCCATTTTGTGGAAGAACAAAAGGGACCCAGGCCATTTTATGGAAGAACAAATGGGACCAGGCCATTTTGTGGAGGAACAAAAGGGACCCAGGCCATTTTGAGGAGGAACAAAGGGACCCAGGCCATTTTGTAGATGAACAAAAGGGACCCAGGCCATTTTGTGAAAGAACAAAAGGGACCCAGGCCATTTTGTGGGAGAACAAAAGGACCCAGTCCATTTTGTGGAAGAACAAAAGGGACCCAGGCCATTTTATGGAAGAACAAATGGGACCATGCCATTTTGAGGAGGAACAAAGGGACCCAGGCCATTTTGTAGATGAACAAAAGGGACCCAGGCCATTTTGTGGATGAACAAAAGGGACCCAGGCCATTTTGTGGAAGAACAAAAGGGACCCAGGCCATTTTGAGGAGGAACAAAGGGACCCAGGCCATTTTGTGGAAGAACAAAAGGGACCGAGGCCATTTTGAGGAGGAAGAAAGGGACCCAGGCCATTTCTGAGATGAAGAAAAAGGGACCCCAGGCCATTTTGCGGATGAACAAAAGGGACCCAGGCCATTTTGTGGATGAACAAGAGGGACCCAGGCCATTTTGTGGAAGAACAAAAGTGACCCAGGCCATTTTGAGGAGGAACAAAGGGACCCAGGCCATATGGTAGATGCATAAAAGGGACCCAGGCCATTTTGTGGATGAACAAAAGGGACCCAGGCCATTTTGTGGTAGAACAAAAAGGACCCAGGCCATTTTGAGGTGGAACAAATGGACCCAGGCCATTTGTAGATGAACGGGCAAAAGGGAGCCCAGGCGATTTTGTGGATGAACAACTGGGACCCAGGCCATTTTGTGGAAGAACAAAATCGACCCAGGCCATTTTGAGGAGGAACAAAGGGACCCAGGCCATTTTGTAGATGAACAAAAGGGACCCAGGCCATTTTGTGGAAGAACAAAAGGGACCCAGGCCATTTTGTGGAAGAACAAAAGGAACCCAGGCCATTTTGTGGAAGTACAAAAGGGACCCAGGCTATTTTTTGGAACAACAAAAGGGACCAAGGCCATTTTGTGGAAGCACAAAAAGGACCCAGTCGATGTTGTGGAAGAACAAAAGGGACCCAGGCCATTTTATGGAAGAACAAATGGGACCAGGCCATTTTGTGGAGGAAAAGAAAAGGGACCGAGGCCATTTTGAGGAGGAACAAAGGGACCCAGGCCATTTTGTAGATGAGAAGGGGCCCAGGCCATTGTGAGACCAACAGGGACCCACGCCATTTTGTGGGAGAACAAAAGGACCCAGTCCATTTTGTGGAAGAACAAAAGGGACCCAGGCCATTTTATGGAAGAACAAATGGGACCATGCCATTTTGTGGAGGAAAAAAAGGGACCCAGGCCATTTTGTGGAAGAACAAAAGGGAACCAGGCCATTTTGTGGATGAACAAAAGGGACCCAGGCCATTTGTGGAAGAATAAAAGGGACCCAGGCCCATTTTGTAGATGAAGAAAAGGGACCCAGGCCATTTTGTGGATGAAAAGAAAGGGACCCAGGCCATTTTGTGGAAAGAACAAAAGGGACCCAGGCCATTTTGAGGAGGAACAAAGGGACCCAGGCCATTTTGGAGACGAAAAAGGGACCGAGGCCATTTTGTGGAAAAGAACAAAAGGGACCCAGGCCATTTTGTGGAAGAACAAAAAGGGACCCATGCCATTTTGTGGAAGAACAACAGGGACCCAGGCCATTTTGAGGAGGAACAAAGGGACCCAGGCCATTTTGTAGATGAACAAAAGGGACCCAGGCCATTTTGTGGTAGAACAAAACGGACCCAGGCCATTTTGTGGATGAACAAAAGGGACCCAGGCCATTTTGTGGAAGAACAAAAGGGACCCAGGCCATTTTGTGGAAGAACAAAAGGGACCCAGGCCATTTTGTGAAAGAACAAAAGGGACCCAGGCCATTTTGAGGAGGAACAAAGGGACCCAGGCCATTTTGTGGAAGAACAAAAGGGACCCAGGCCATTTTGAGGAGGAACAAAGGGACCCAGGCCATTTTGTGGAAGAACAAAAGGGACCCAGGCCATTTTGTGGAGGAACAAAAGGAACCCAGGCCATTTTGTGAAAGAACAAAAGGGACCCAGGCCATTTTGTGGAAGAACAAAAGGGACCCAGTAAATTTTGTGGATGAACAAAAGGAACCCAGGCCATTTTGTGGAAGAACAAAAGGGACCCAGGCAGGGACCCAGGCCATTTTGTGGAAGAACAAAAAGGACACAGACCATTTTGTGGAAGAACAAAAGGGACCCAGGCCATTTTGTGGAAGAACAAAAGGGACCCGGCCATTTTGTGGAAGAACAAAAGGGACCCAGGCCATTTTGTGAAAGAACAAAAGGGACCCAGGCCATTTTGTGGGAGAACAAAAGGGACCCAGGCCATTTTGTGAAAGAACAAAAGGGACCCAGGCCATTTTGTGGGAGAACAAAAGGACCCAGTCCATTTTGTGGATGAGCAAAAGGGACCCAGGCCATTTTGTGGAAGAACAAAAGGGACCCAGGCTATTTTGTGGAAGAACAAAAAGAACCCAGGCCATTTTGTGGAAGAACAAAGTAGACCGATGCCACTTTATTGAACTACAAACTATACTGAAGCCATTTTGTAGAAGAACAAAGTGGATCTAGGCCACTCTGTGGAAGAACAAATAGACAGGGGGTCATTTTGAGGTGCAACAAAATAGACCGAGGCCATTTTGTTAAAGAGCTAAATAGACCGAAGCCATTTTATGGAACCGAAGCCATTTTATGGAGCAACAAAATAGACCGATGCCGTTTTGTGGTAGACCAAAACGGACTGAGAACCATTTCGTTGAAGAATGTCCCGTATATACTGGTATAGTAAGTTTCTAATTTCGTTGCCTCATGCATTTTTACAGACGCAGGGAAACTGCCGTTTGAAGTCGAGGCAGGCAACAAGCTCAACACACAGTGAACAAGCCACGCAGCTGACACACACAGCTTGTGTGACTGAAACATTCGAAATGCACACGAGCCAGCTGCGTGGCTTGTTGGCTGTGTGTTGAGCTTGTTGCCTGCCTCGACCTCGAACGGGAGTTTCCCTGCGTGTGTAAAAATGTACGAGGCAACGAAATTAGAAATTTATGTGGGGATTCGGGAATAGCCCATTTGAATTTCCGCGCTTGATCCTGTGTCTACAGTAACCCATTCTCTTTAATTGCATTGTCATTTTAGCAATACGTAACTGAACGAAGTAGGTCACAT
>JASAMV010000216.1:0-12121 GCA_030248065.1 Rhynchonema sp. JSB1_4
TATTTTACCATATGTCGGTGTTTTCATCAGTTCTGAGAGCACACCTACGCTGGACGGATCGGATGACGAGTGTGTTTCAATCGTTGCTGGAACATAAACAGACAATACTTTTGGAAACGTTTCGAATGTGTTGCTTGATCAGTGAATCGCACACAGCGCTCGTGGCCAGTTGAGTTTTCGGACAGCAGATAATGTCTTATGAAATAAATGTGAAAAGATACAGTACCTTCACTGGACGACGGCTCATACTGTGCATTGCCGCTTTGAATGTGGGTCACTGCGAAAATTGTTTCCACACGGTTGGGAAACACCATCATTTGCGACAGCGCCTCGTCCACTTCTGGGTCTAGCAGTGAGGCTGAAATGGTTTTGGGGATGAAACGCATGCGAATGCGTAAAGATTTGGGATTTCTGTTGCAAGCTTGTGTTATTTTTTGGTGATAGGGTTTTTTGTGTGAGATTTTTTTAACATAAAATTGCTTTATTTCACGATCGCAAACATGTTTTAATTGCAAAGAAAACTTCCACTCACCAAAGGCTGACGACGACGCGCACTCCGTACTGGGTTCTTTATCACTGTGACTCGATCCGTTACCCTCCATGTGATCACTTGGTGCGATAGCCTCTGCAACATAGACATACTTGACATTTTTTGAATATTATAAATTTTATCATTACTTTTATATGGAATCGTAATAAACAGCACGACCCGACTTTTGCGAAAGTTATGTGAGGAAGAAGTCAGCTTGAGGACATTCAAAGATGAAACACAAATAACTTCAGACACTGACATTTTAACGTGATGTCACTTACCACATGCCCTGGCTAGTGGATCGGAGAAGTCGGGGTCCTCAGACTGCATAGCCTGCTCGTTCGCTTCAAACCCTGCAATGACAGATTCCGGATACTTAATATTGCACGAGAATGGTGATGACTCTACAAGTAATTGTGTCTCATTATTGAACTTGCGAAAATAACCCAACGTGTTATTTATTTTCTCAGATTGACTGTGTGATCACTAAAATAACATGCAAAACTTTGAACACGTGGCGATTGTCAAAAAACACACGAAGATTGAGGACTTGCCGGAATCGTCCATTGATCCATCAGTTGCAGATATCACTGGCGTATTCGAAACCGGCACTGTTGGATCGCCTGATGTTTGGGACGTAGTAGACTTCGCCGGTGCAATCGGCACAGATGGCAATGCTGTATAAACAAGAGTTCAAGTTAATGATTAATACTGAAGTAAAAAATGTGACTTTGTTGGTCATGTCCAGACATGCTGTAACCCAAGAAATGTTAACAGTCAGAGCTACAGTCAATAATGAACTAAATAGTAGACAGCACTGACGCAATCTACATAGTGAACGGAACTGGTCCGATCATTTTATTCTCATGAAGAATATTCACCATGTTGAGCACCGCATGCACTTCGTGCACTTTAAAATGTGATCTAACCAGGCCAGATCGGACCGTTCGTGGTCAAATCAATGTGGATGCCGTTGCGCCCCGCGGACAGCGATAACACCTTGACGAACCGATCAATTGCCATATTCAGATCTTCACGATCACTACGCATCTTGTTCACAACCATGTGAAAGTCGTCAAATGATGCACTGTCCAGGAAATCGTGGGGCAACTGTATTAGGGCAGACTTAAGTTGCATCCGGAAACCGGAATCCGGAAATATTTCCGGAAAACGCATTATTTTTGCATGTAAATTTAGGCGTTTTCCTGAAATATTTCCGGAAATGTTTTGTATTTTTTGGTATGCAAGTTATTTCCGGATTCCGGATTTGACCTAAGTTCGCCCTTGGAGTGGACGGGATCATAGTCAAACTTTGTGATCGGTATGTCTCTAGTCTTCCCCTGCGGACACAACTTATTTGCATCAAGGATTTTTTTGGAGATTTACTGATACCACTAATTTTGAGCAAGACAAAATGTTGCTTATTTCAGATTTGAAACAATTTTTACATTAGCGAAAATGTTTTTGAAATATTCTTAACCCAAAAAGTCACAGGCGCACGACAAGACAAGACTCGCCCAATGGCGAAGTTTTGATTCGCTCACAGCCTACTATAAGCAGAAAGATTAGCAGCAGTGAAACAATGCTTGCTGAATCAGCTTTTCCAGATGCCAAATGTATGTAAGTAGAATGTGCTATGCGCTGCGTTAGAGCTCAATACACATTGCCCGAATTCACAAGAATGACAAAAATCACGAAGCATTATTATGTCAAAAAAGGGGATGACATGTCAAAACGCAAAGCACAAAATGATGTCTTGCTGTGAAGTGCGTACAGCCAACCCTCTTTATGGTGACACTCTCCATAGTGGATACTTTCGAACAGAATTTTGATCAGCAATCAATTGTTAACTTTGCGATCACAATCTGGTACAATGGATATTCGTCATTAGACACAAATTATACCACTATAAAGAAGGTAGACTGTACCACTCTGCACCATTCTATTCCTTGCTCTCTCATTCACTCGGCTTGCTGCGTTTCCTTGGTGTGCGTTTTTGGAAAGCAGCAACACAAACACAAAAGGACGGCTTGTGTAACCCAACCAGCTCCCTAGGGGACATACCCAGAAATGAAAAAAGCTGCAGTTTTTGATAGATGCATGAGACAAAAAACGCGAGCCTAACTCACCCCGGATATTCCTGTAAATGTGGGTATGTACTTATTGAGTTTTCCGCATTGACCACATAAAGATAATGAGATCGTCTAAAAGAACATAGTGGTGGTGATGTGAAAAAAGGGAAGTTTAAAAAACATTTTCAAGGAAAGCCTTTTTTGGCTTAACCCTATTTGCACCTGAATTGGTGCTATGGTGTTGCTCTGGTGTGGTAGAGATTCTGGTGCCTTGTTGCATGTCAGTACAGGAGGCACATAAACATCTCTTGAAAATGTAGTTTAAAAATGTGAAAAAATGTGAAAAATGCAAATATCGCTGACCCACATCGGATATTGGTGCGCAAATTCCAGCAATACGCTCCAAATCCTCCAGTTGATCAAACGTCAGGTTGAAGAGCCGCGCAATGACTCCAGATTTCACTTGGTTCACCCGTTCGCGGTACACCCACAGCCATAACGCTTTCGTGCTTTTACCCTCCAGCAAAACATCAGGTAGTGACCTAGCGCTATCACTTGCGACTCGGCACGCGAAATCGTTCAACTGACCCCCGCGACCGTCGGCGCGAGCCGACTGGTGCTGCAAAAAGGTTGAAGCAACTCAATGGTTGAAAAAACGGTCCAGTCAATGTATTGTACGGCCTGAAGACACTTTTTGTCTAATGTGTGATCACCACTCACACAGAGGTAGCCAGATCCAGCCACGATGCAAAAGTCCGTAAAAGTAGTGAAAGGCAAAAGCGCGGTAATTCAACTTGTGGACTTCCCCTGCCGGACTTATTTTACAGAAATAACTGAACACCGAAAGTGACACTTATAATGAGAGAAAAGCACTAAAACTAACATACCGTGATGCTCAGATTGAAATATTTGTCGCTCCGTGCATAGGGTGGTCGGCACGGCAGGTCACAACGTAACGAGAGTTGATCTAGTGACTCTCGCGGAATCTGTGTCATCTTTTCAACTTGTATTTGGGCCCTAAACAAATGGTGAGCCATCTCGAACGTCGCCGATGTTGAGTTTTCAATTGGATCAGGGGATCACAAAGCTGAAACATGGTACAGCATCAAAAAGTCAGTTTTGTTTGGGTACATCAGTACATAGATCCCATAGAAGGACAGCATACCTACCAGTGTGATTTTGTAGAAATCAGTCAAAACTACATGTGATAACATATGTACGTATACAAAAGCAGCTGATATTGTGGTTAGCCGCTAGCGGAATTGAGATTTCACATTTTGTAGAACCTTACAAAGAAAAAGGAAGAAAAATAAACTGTGAAAAAAGACAAACTGACAAACCGGAGTAAGCGATTTTGTTGACCATTGCTGACACTCCATACCACTGATGATTGATCACAACCGGGGGCATCGAAACCGATGACAGCCCGCAGTAGCAGTGATTGAAGGTTATGGTTACCTTGTTACAATTAACGGTTTCTTTGGTATGGCAAGTGTATTTTTGGCGCCATTTTTTTATTGTTCTGCGTCAGTTTTGGAGAAGAACTTTGGGCTTGAAATATTTTGTCGATTTATTACGAATATTATTGTGCACGTCAACGTTCTTCAACACGGTTTTGCCAGTAGTGGGTTCAAAATTGGAAGCAGAGGAACAATAACTGGAACAACCTTTGTTCCCCGCTGGCATGCGCAAACAGACAAGAACACGCAAAAACAAATTAATCGACCACCAACTATGCGTCCATTTTGGGACAAGTTTTGAACCACAGTTTTTACTAACTCAGTGTAAGACAAATGCTGCAGATTCTTAGCCATATGTTCAATTTCAGGACCATATGTATTAAAAAAATGGCAACAAGCCTGCAGATATTCCAACTGCACTTTTTTCGATTGTTTCTTTATATTAATTAGGAACCAGAAATCGGTGTAATTATCCAACAGATCACCAGCATTCATCATCTTGACTTTGTACGACTTAAATCGCGTGAGGTTTCAGTAAATCCAGCGACGATCAGCTTTTTTTCCAAGATCTTGCCAAGTTTTCGATCACAGATGATTACAAAAGTTAATTCTGAAATATGAATGGAACCCTGATCTTCCCAGGAACTTGGTTAGACACCGAACCGATTAGTGCAGTAAGAGAGTAAAATGTTGTCCGATTTATGGGTGTTGTATGTCAGTGAAATCAAATAACTCAAAAATCTGGGTGTCGCATCCTCCTTATTAGCGTAGGAGTCAAGAAAACGTGCACATTTATCATTCGTCGCTGACGTGCGAGCGTGCATGTACACCGCATGGGTATTGAAGCGTCAGGGACGTTATTCTCCAGTACAAGACACCGGTGCGGCCGTGTCGTAGAGACAGGGGCGGTCGTAAACTGTTTCGTCTCCTTTTTGTGCCTGTGTGTGTGTGTGTGTGTGTGTGTGTGTGTGTGTGTGTGTGTGTGTGTGTGTGTGTGTGTGTGTGTGTGTGTGTGTGTGTGTGTGTGTGTGTGTGTGTGTGTGTGTGTGTGTGTGTGTGTGTGTGTGTGTGTGTGTGTGTGTGTGTGTGTGTGTGTGTGTGTGTGTGTGTGTGTGTGTGTGTGTGTGTGTGTGTGTGTGTGTGTGTGTGTGTGTGTGTGTGTGTGTGTGTGTGTGTGTGTGTGTGTGTGTGTGTGTGTGTGTGTGTGTGTGTGTGTGTGTGTGTGTGTGTGTGTGTGTGTGTGTGTGTGTGTGTGTGTGTGTGTGTGTGTGTGTGTGTGTGTGTGTGTGTGTGTGTGTGTGTGTGTGTGTGTGTGTGTGTGTGTGTGTGTGTGTGTGTGTGTGTGTGTGTGTGTGTGTGTGTGTGTGTGTGTGTGTGTGTGTGTGTGTGTGTGTGTGTGTGTGTGTGTGTGTGTGTGTGTGTGTGTGTGTGTGTGTGTGTGTGTGTGTTGCATCCTCTAATATGAAGGGGTTTGTTGTCACCGTAGATGCTGTATACCGTGTGCATAGTGTGTGAAAAATCACCAGCGACCGACTTGAAAGTATAAGCATCCCATATGTGTTGCTCTGTCGCTGGTCACCGGGACACTGTAGGGCGTTCTGTGTCCCACTGGGAGAAAGGCACAATGTGTTGGTAATCCTTGGGGTGCGCGGGTGGGGGGAAAAAGGAACATTTGTAAAACCAGCACATTCCTTTCGCAGACCGGCGACTGTGTTAGGTATGTCGTGTCATAGATAGTGATCGCTGAAAGCCAACCCATTGTGTACTATCTTCACAAGGTTACAGCATCTGTGACAAGCAATACACACACCACCATGTGTTTGATGCGTCATTCATCACCGAAGCTCGGTTTTGCACGTGCACATTAGGTGCTATAAATACTCAGCTTTAGTCTGCGCACGTATTCATTCGAATTTTCTTTTTATCGACCAAAGGACGACTAAGCGTTCAAGTTTAGAGGTATGGCTGCTCAGTTTTTTTCTTTGCTTTCTGATTTTCAACCTCCTAATTATGATGCAACCAGGGCCAATTTCGTTCGATTTCTTTCTTTCATAAAACAAGCCCAACCTTTTTGGGTTAAAAATTATGTGGCGCGCGCATTGCTAATTCAAATGTGTAAGTCTATGCTGATGACGTTAAGCGATCAGGATTCTAAATCGATGTTAATGTGTCTGATTTTAGAAGAATATCAATTATTACATGTGCTTGTCAAGCTATTCAAATGGGTATCAGATCGAAACATTGATGGTTTCAAATTTGTAAAAAGTAGCACAGAAAAATGGATTTACGCACACTCTGGTAATTGTGAAGCTGGCAGCTTTTTCTCTACCGTTACCCAGAAGGAAACAGCTTACTTGTGTTTGAGCTGTTTTGGTTGGTTTGTTCGTGACCGGTTCCTTGCGCTCACATGCACAGCTGTTGATCTGAGTGACCAGTCACTGGTAAATATTTCGAATCGCAGCTTGTATTATCCTATATATGTTAAAAACGCGCAAACATATTGCTGTGTGTGCTCTCAAATGAGTGTTCTTGAAGAACCAAAAGCTCCAAGTGATCAACAGCTGTACATATGTATGGTTGGATCCGGAAAACCACCTTTACACCTCCTCTGCAGCAATCATTACAATTGCTTAATTTACGATTTGACGACCTGCAGCAACTGCAATACACAAGCAAGCAAACATGACAAATGCATTGGCATCAAATCTGGAAACCGCGGCAGCTCAACTGCAACAAAAAATCAACGCCAACAAAATCGACGTTCGAGCGGTGAAACCGGTGCTTCAGAAAGTCAAGCTGCTCACGTATGTGGCTGATTTTTTTTAAAATGCTTTTGAATTTTTGTCAGAGAGCAGCGTTAGAAACGTCACTACCAGAGAATGCCGAATATGCGGCTAACGGTACTGTCGTCAACTCAAGTGGTCAACTCACGTCGTCAACTCAAACAGCCCTAAATGAGTGCGAGCAATTATACAGGGCAGTTGACGACAAGAGTTGACGATCTAAGTTGACGACAGTACAATAATCCAAATATACCCAGTGGGGATATACGCTGTACTTTGGGAAGGGAATTTAAAATAAGAAAATTTCTGCAATAGCACTGACCTTGCCCATTCCATGGATTTAATCACCCCCTATGGAAGAGATTCAGTTAAAGCCTCAACCATTTTCTGTCAATTTTCGCTACTGTTTGGAAACTTTTGAATCTATTGGAAACTTGGTTTATTTTTGCTGTCTAAATGATCAGATCTAAACATGATCCTTCACTATTTTCTTTTTCAAGATTTGAGTGGAAACTCTGTTGCAGTCTGTCATTCAGCAGACACAATTGCCTTTCGCTCACTCGGCTTATGATCATACCGCATAAAAACTGTTCTCAAAAATAAGCCGGCTTATTCTGAAAAACTTCTGAATTTTGGGGAGGGGCTTACACAGGGCATTTTAGGCATTATAATTATTTACGGTGCACCGTTTCTGTACAAAAAATAGTGTATTATTCTGCTGCTCTCTGGGATTATTATCAAAAGATTACATTTCCGTATCATATTTATAATGGGTACGGTTGGTGTGTGTGCGTGTGTGTATGTGTGTGTGTGTGTGTGCGTGATATATACAGTAACACTACGCCAACACGAGTCCGATTTCGGAAGTGCTAGATTGGTCAAACATTCATACGTGGCTGCTGATGTGGAAATGTTACACGTTGTGGAATACAACGTGGTGCATCAGGATTTCTCTTTCTTTTGGTTTTGCTAGTGCACCAACTCCGAAATCGGGCTCGTGTTGGCGTAGTTTGCCTTTATATATTTATATACAGTATATATACTTTCACAATGCATTTGACAGTTTTTTTTTAAACGCACTGCCTGACTCATGGAACATATTTTTACGCATATTGGCTTTTGCAGTCATGACTAGGGACCGAACGGGATTGAGCTCAAGATTGGGATCGGGATTCGAGACCGAGAAAAAAGTGTCAGGATTGTCTTCTCGGGATCGGGATTAGCTTTCGGGATCAGGATCCAGGATTGGGGTGATATTTTCTGGACTCGGGATTGAGTTTAGACTTTTACGTTTTTCTGCTTCAGAAATTTTGAAATTGTAGCGACTAGCTCGATCTAAGGCGACATTTCCCACTTTCTGCACCCACACTCTAGGTGCACACTAATATAAATGATAATGCTTTCTAAAAACTCGTGTCATATAGCGCACTATTTGCAACGGTTGCCTATTTTGGATTTAGGGTTTTGCCTAAAAATATTCAGGATTCAGGATCGAGATTGAGCTCTCGGGATCGGGATTCATTTTTGAAGTCTCTGGGTTGGGATTCTGAATCAAAGAACCCCGAAATCGCGAATCCAGATTGGGTTCCAGTTATAACCCTAGTCGTGACTGCCTACCACACAACACATTAGTATAACAGTGATTTTGCGAATTCCAACAAAAACCCTACATGTGCTTTACGATTAGGAAACGCGTTCCACAACATTTACACAAAAGTATTCCCTGTGTACATGTGTGTTTGTACGTATAGTCCAACCACGAACTCATGAGACGACTTATTTTGAAGTTGACCTGAACGGATCCAATAATGTTCCGGTTCCACGTATTTCAGAAATGAAAGAAAAAGAAACGCATGTATTTTTTTTAAAATACGCTCTTCACCTCGGTGCGTAAATTCCCTTTTGACTCCTAAAACATTAGTGTGTTGAACGACCTTGCTGTTCGCGTAAGCACGCAACAAATTGAGGTCAGCCAGCTGGAACTTGTCATCATGTCTCTCGGCCCAATCTCTTTCTTTTATTTGCGAAAACACGTGTAACCGGCAGATTTTTTTAATCTGGCCAAGCAAGCTTTAAAAAGAGTCGTCTCATGAGCACGTGGCTGGACTATATGCAATACAACAGTAATGTGTAGGGGCTGCCAGCTTCACATTTTTTCGCGCATGTGTGTAGTTGATGGTGTGTATATGCACTTACCCCAGATGGTTGAGATAATAGGTGGAGATTAGAGTGGTGCTGAGAAGGGATTATGCAACATGTTTCGAATTATGAAACGGAACGAACCATTTTGAAGTAGATATGCTATCTTGCGGGGTAATAGCTGAATCATGCTTGTCGCACTACTTTAATTGAGCAGTACTTATTTAACCGCATAAGAAAAAATCAGTGTGACTTAAAAACAAAGCACGCGTTTTGTTTATCGCACCTAGCTCTACTCGTACCCTACATAGGAGACGAGTAGTAAATTATGGGATAATGCACTCAGATTTTTTTTCAACTGGTGCAAGAGTTAGGTGCAGTTTGTAGGGTGACAAAATGCACCTAACAACTAGTAGTAACTATCTTTTACACAATAGACCTGGAAATTAAAATTTCCAGGCTTGATTACGTACCAAACGGGTTGAAACGCGTGTACACGTGTGATGTCATAGAAGGAAAACAAGAGAAGGCCGAAAACAACCTTGTCGGGGTCTCAGAGCTTCAGCTGCTGAACATTGCAAAAAATGCTGGCATCTGTAAAATAGTCTGGGATCAATCGTTCCATCGTTTGTTCTTGTACTTGCGACCATCGGGTAACGGTACCAGTGTGTCGTACCAGTCTGGTTGGCTCATCGGGAGTACAATCCGGGAACGGAAAGAAAACGGTGCCAAGGCGTTCTTCAGCACGCCAGCAGGTTGAATTCCATTTTTGATCGTTCGGGTTTAAAGCTTTTATACATACTCGCGATCACACTAGGGCGTCGCGTGGTGCATGCTGTGAATACTGTACACCGCGAAGTGTCGGCTACTGTCGACAAGGACTATTCTTCTCGTGCATGCGCTGAACTGTTGGTTGAACTAGTGTGGGACGTTGTGGATTTGTTGGACTGCTGGAACAATCATCGTCGCTTTAATCGCGACAGAAGTGAATTGAGAAATCGCGCACAGAAAATTCTGAAAACCTTGAACGAATTATGTCGTCAATAAGGAAGAATAAGAATGGTGTGACAATTGTTATTCTTGCACGCGTATCTCTTAATAGACCTTGATTCCAGGATTTGCTTGTGCCTACTGTACATTTGTATCGAAGACAGGTGAAACCGGCTTACGCATGCACACAGATGAAATCCATCAAGGGCATCCGGTTAAGTCGATTCCAGCTGACCAGAGATGTGTATTCTGTTCCAAGTTAGTGTCGTGCGATGCTGTCGTAAGTGTTCTGACTTTGCGTTGTGTTTCGTTTTTTAGATTGTTTAAAAATCGTCGCAGCGATTTTGTTCGTCATGTGCGTCATTGTCCACAGAATTATTACCGACAATTTCAAATGCAAACTTGCAATAAATGTGGAAAGAAAGTGCGTGGCATAGCTGAGCTAAAGTTGCATGAAAACCGCAAGCACACAATTAGAACAGAACAGGAATCACCATCGAAGGGACATTCACTTTCAGAAAAGCAAATATCTGATTACTTTGAAGGCAGAACAAAGCCAACTGAGCTATACTCTGCCGAAACCACACACACAATAGAAGGCAAGAAGTTTGCAGCATATGAACGAAAAATAAGAGTGAGACTAAGCAATCTCGGTTTACTGTTGGCATCCAATGGGCATTTGTACAGTGTGTTGGAGCAAACACTTCAACAGTTTGTAGCAGAATTAATCAAAGAAAAGGACGTAGCACCCGAGAACTGTCTGTGCCAACTCACCATTGATTCTGAGGTAGGTATTTGTAACAAAAAAAAGAATATCGGTATATATAGAAGCACGGTACCGTTAATTTTAGGTAAACTTGTCGTATCCGATCGCGTCAGAGCTGTTCGTCTTGTCAGAGGCCAACTACTCAGGCATACTTGACCGATTAATCTCGATCCAGCAAAGTGAGAATATAATTTCTGTCGGTGACGATTCTTTCGTTATAACGGCTTTTCTAAAGCGCATGGATCTGTTCAAATATGCTGGTCGTCCACTCGCTCGACACCATTATGCAACCGCAGAAAGTTTTCTGAAACAGAAAAAGATTTTGGATCCTCAAGTCTACTATCCGTCGGCAAACTGTCTACTAGTGTGCATATCAATGTCGCTAGGGATGAAGGATGGAAAATCGAAACACAAATTCACGGCAGCAATGAAACACATACTGGCTCGTTTGGAAAAACTTGTAAAAGGGGTTTATGACTCACGGTCATTGCCGCTTCTCGACACTTTCCTGCGAAAACATTGCCACCAGCGACTTGTTATAATTAGACCAAAATCGTCAGGTCCTGGTTATGAATATGCTTATGCGATTGGTTCATTGTGCGACAGTCCGTTGCACATTTACATGGAAAACGAACATTGTTGTTTGATCACAAACCTTCGAAAGTTTCTTGGAGCTTCGTTTCTTTGTCATTGTGGGCAATTGCTCGACGGGAGACGATGTACGAATCCGGGGTGTCGATTGACGCTAAGGAAGTGCGTGCGATGCGGTGTTCGTGGCTGCAATGGATTGACGACGCCGATTATTCACTGTGAGCAGTGCAACTTCTTTCTCCCTAAGAAGTGCTTTGACAATCATCGTACCAATGAGCGATGCACTTCTGTTCACCGCTGCGGGAATTGTGGTCGCTCATACAATCCCTCTAACCTCCCACATAAATGTTCTGATACTCTGGTGTGTCGCCGTTGCCACCAAGAGTATTCAATGAGCGATTCTGAACATTGTTGTTACATAGGCAAAGTAACTCGGTCTCCAAGCTACCGCCGCAGGATATACGCGGATATCGAGACGGCAAAAGACGCATTGCAACTTGTCCCGGTCGTTTTTTGTATGAAAGCTACATGTTCGTTGTGCGATTCGGATCTGTTTTCGGAAAAAACCAGATGCTGTGGTGATCGGTGGAGAAAATTCAAAGGAATAGGGTGCTGCAGGGAAGCAATCAAACATATAATGTACAACAAACAGTATCAAAACAGTTTGATTCTGATGCACGGGTAGGTCGTCGGGTTCATTGAAAACGACCCAAAGGCACCCCTCCCTCTGATTTTCAGATTCAGCATCTTTGACGGGTTGTTTTGTCTGGCCGAAATGATTAAACGCA
>JASAMV010000220.1:0-23544 GCA_030248065.1 Rhynchonema sp. JSB1_4
GTTCTACCGTGACGCCTGGTCTTGCATTGCTGAAAATACAGTCTGAAACAGTCGGGCCTGAGCTCGGGCCGGGAGCGACTTTGAGCTTTTGGCTCGGGCCGGGCCATAGTAATAGCAGGAGGTTGGGGAGTTACCCCCTCTCAGTACTCACCTACTACAAAACTCGAGGGGATTGGAGGGGCATTTTGGGAAAAGCTAGTCCGGTTTCAAAATTAACCTTCCTTTTTCTCAGGCTTAGGCTTGGGCTTAGGCTAACTATTAGACCTAGGCCGAGCCCACGACCTCGTCGAGCCGGGCGGGGCCGGGTTGCCTCCGGCCAGAGGTGTCAATCGGGCCGGCCGGGCCGGCATACCCTTGCCGATGTTTTTTTACCGAAAAAATGCGATACTGAAATTTCTCACCAACCAACTGAAACAAAAGAACTTACCAACCATAACAGCTGCACTATTCTCGCGTTTGTTCAACCGTCAAGAATGCTCGATACAAAGTTTCGTATCGACCTCAGGGAAGGCCGAGCCTGACACCACAAGCAGTCTGAGTCAAAATCTGATATAAAATTCAGTACCGAGCATTCTTGAACAAATCTCAGCCCGACCCGATCAACACATATGGGTTGAATCCCAACTTTTTCATTAAAAAAGCACATTTTTGCAGAGCTCGCAGTCGACCTGCGTATACTTGTGTATTTTGGCAGTGGTCTGAAACAGACTAAAAATGCATCTAGAGCTTGAAAAATGGTCGTTTTGAACTGTTTAGCACTGATTTACAGTTGTTTTGACAACATCATTTCGCAACCTTGGAAAATTTCCCGGAAATTTTTGGAAAAAAACCGTTTTTTTTTCAAAAGTTGCCACTTGGAAAAATTTCCGGAAAAATAAAAATGTATTTTTCCAGGCTTCGGAAAAAACGATTTTTTTCAATTATTTCCGGAAAAAAACGGCTTTTTTTCGGCCCGCAAGTATGGACCTGCCCTCCCGATTCCGCAAATTTGCGGCCCGGGCCGGCCCTACCCACCCCGAGCCAGTGGTGTCGTTGGGAAATCAAATGTCAGGATACCGGATACCCAAAATCCTAAATTTTCAGATACCGGATACCCAAAATGAAAAATCTCGGATACCAGGGGGGGTTGCTCCCTAAAATAAAAAATCTCGGATACCCAGGGGGGGTTGTTCAAAAAAGGTCAATTTTTAGAGGAAAATCGAGCAAAATTGGCGTTGGAAGTGCAAAAATGGTCATTTTGGGGTTGTGCTTGCGCCAGCAAGCGATTTTGAGCATTTTGGAGGTAAAATGGGCGATTTTTACGGTTTTCGGAAAAATTTTAGGGTAGGATACCCCTGGACAAAAAGTCAGGATACCGGATACCCCTGGGTGAAACAATCAAGAAGCCGGATACCGGATACTAGGGAGTAAACCCCCCTTCCCCCCAACGACACCACTGCCCCGAGCCGACACCTCCCTTCAATTAAAACAAATTAACAAAATTGCCGAACGTTAACCAACCGTTTCAGCCATCCTGATCTCTCCGTTCGTCTTATCGCGCTCTTGTTCTTTGCTTGTCGCACCTTTTGTTGTCGTCTTTTTATTCGTCCTTCAAATTCTGGTTGGGTCGTTTTTGTCTTGCCGGTTAACCGACGATCGGCTCAGTGTGAGCCCTTCTTTTTTTTGAAATTTTTGATGTTCGTTCTTGTTGGTTTAAGAAGTTCAATGATAGTTGCTCTGGAAAACACATCTCACTTCACACCTAAAACACAAGGGATGCTCTATTTTTCACTGACCCAATTTAGGAGGGGCTGTATTTGGGGGGTCTATTTGGGGGTTGAATTTTCGACCCGGCCCGGCCCGAGTTGGCCAAAACTCGGCCCGGCCCAGCACTACTAGTCTTATATAGTCTCGCAAAACTGGAATGAAACGAAATCAACCTCGATCAACGCGCTGCTGCTTCTGCCAAAAAAAGGGGGCGGGGAAAATCGGGGGGGGGGGGGGGGGATATCTACTGTGCCATGCCAAACAACGGGCGCGCTACCCCGCATTGTCGGGCCAGGCCGGGCCGGCCCGAGGTTTTCCATGGTCGGGCCGGGCCGGACTTCCCGGCCCGACATTGTCGATAATATTGAAAAAATCGCGGTTTTTCATCAAGAAATCGCGGTTTTTCGCAAGGATTTGGCGCTGGATTTTGTTAGCAAAAAGTCATCAGAAAAAAATAGTCAAAAAATCGTGCCGGGCCGGGCCTACCTGTCAGGGGTTGCGGGGCGGCTTCTCTGAACAAAGTAAAAAGACAAAAAAAATGCCCAAAAAAATCGCGCCGGGGCGGGCCGGGCCGACCTGTCGGGGGTGAAGGCCGGGCCGGGCCCACCTAACCCGGCCCGATTGAAAACTCTGCCTCCGGCACGATTCCCACCTCTGATCTCAATTGATTGCTGAAAAGGCTTGGGCCGGGCCGGGCCGAGTAGACCTGCCAGGAGTGGGCCGGGCCGGAATTTTTGCCGACTTTGCTGGGTCGATTTCCGGTCTCTGTAATATGGCATTGCACTGTCAAACAACGACGATTCTGAAAAAAATAAAAAAATTCACTCACAAAGCTAAAATAGAACAAAAGCAATATTGACCTAATCGGTCTTCGTTTTTTTACGCTTAGTCTTTGCTTAGGCTTAACCAGGCTTTGTCTTTTACTAAATTCAGCGATGTTTAAACTTACAATCAACTCGCTGCCGTTTCTGACCAAAAACAAGGCCAAAAAGGAACAGAAAACACGCGGAAAGCAACGCACACACGCGCGCGCCAACAACAGCCAATCAGCATCCAGCTCCACAATGACGTCATGCAGCCAATCAGAACTCAGAACTGCTAATACGCCAAATCGCCGATTTCTCGCGATAGAAGCGATGTTTCAAAAAGCTCTGTCTAGACCTACACCACAACTGGACGAGTCGATTGATATATAACTTGCCTGACTTCATTCAGTTTCCTAGAAGGAGTTAACTTAAAACTATAATGACCAGAAATTTGGGAACGCGGACATCACGATTTCTCGGGTGTCTGGAAAACCACTTTCTGCTGTACCGATCGGGCTGATTTTTTTCAGCGTTTTGTGCCGGCGGGTATGCGACATTATCGCAATAATAAAATTAGCAAAAGCCCAACACACGCGCTCACGCCAGCACCCCCGATTTTAACACTACAGGTATACCAAAATTTCCGATAATCTGACCTGCTGATGTTTCATTCTGCGTTGCGAATTTTTTTTCCCCACACAAACACTATTGAATACGTAAGCTATCTTGTGAATATGTCGCCAATAAGCTAATGCCACGATGTCTTCTTTGTTTTGCTGTTGCCTAATTCCGGTGCTATACTGACGTATAGACCCTGATAACGCACTCAAAACGCAATTTCGCCATTTCTCCATAAAAAACCCATACCACTTACCAAACAACCCCCAACCTCCCGGAAAAAAAAAAACACGAGAAAAAAACCCCCCCCCTCCCCCTCCCACAACTTTCCTCTTCTCTCCCTAAAAATTTTTTCTTTTTTTTTTTTTTTTTTCTCCCCCCCCCCCCACTTCTCTTAGGCGGAAACACGGACACAAATGCTGTTCATGAATGATTGTGGAATTAACTTTATCGTTATTGCTAATTTGTGATTGAATTTGATTTATTCCTCATGACGAAGAGAATGTTCAAAATCTTGTGATTGTATATTTTCGTAAGTTTCAAACTAGATTTCTGGTCTATTCGAACTCTTGAGCGCAATATCATAATTTATTACAATTTTCACGGGACACGTTTTTGTGAATTAAAATCAGCTGATAAAAATCTATGAATAAAATCAGTCTTGAGAGCTGGAGACTAATAAATATATTCAATATAACACAATAAACCCGTAACGATAATACCATCACCAACATAAAATCTGCACTATCACGTTGAATACCGTGGAATTAAAATTAGCCTGTCACAATACGCGTGTAACGTCTACAAGAAATCACGGCAAGATATCATGAGTAAAATTGTACCAAGCAGCAAGATAAAAAGCTGGTTTAGGGCGGCCGCGCGTTAACGTTGGAAATAGAAAGTATGAAATTTTTACGCCTCAAATGACAAAATGCCTTGGTATCTACTTGTACGTTTAGCAGCGGTTCTGAAATTTCGCATGATTGTGGAGTTGTGACATCCAGATTGGTTCTCAAAGCACCGTTTCCAGTAATCATAATTTTTTGGAATCGTACAACAAAGAGACGGAAGTCTATCAAATCCAAGTGTCAAACATCAACAAAACATTACACGTCCTTTTTATCCGTCGTTTCTGACTGTGCTGCAGTGGCAGTAGACTCGGACAATTGCGACTCCCGACTCGTTTGTGACCGTAACAAGCGCGGCGCAGCGACGGTCGAGTACTTCGTTTGCAGTCGACGTCGATGCGCGTACGTGTTGTCTTTGAAGAACTTTTTGTACACAACCTGCCCGGTGGTCCACGAGTTGCCGACGGTAATCACCAGGAACAGCAAGCTGAGCGCTGGCACCTGAAATGCGCTCGGTCCTCTTTATGGTGCACCGTTGACCTTGTTGTTCAGTGAAGGGACTGGGGATCGGAGTCGGCGACTTTGCCGACACCCGACACCGACTCGAACATATGTTTTGTTGCAAAAGCCACCGACCCGTATCCACGAGCCCTATCGATCTGTGGCGAAACCCGATCAAATGCGCAGAAGATCTGTCGGACATCTTCAGACAATAATGCGACCACGACTACCGAACTGCCAACCAACACCGACAATTTGAAATTTTCCGACACGGACACTGCAGGCCGACACCGACACATACAGTATGGAAAACAGCCGACATCAGTAATTTTTGATAAATTACAGGCTATTCCCAGCAAAGGCTCAAATCTGAGGTGAAGGCAAACCATTATAGTGAACTGTGCATTGGTCAATAATGCTTGCCAATGCCAACCTTTTTATTACTTATCGAAAGGCAACAGTGACTCGGTGTTTTTTACAGCGACAGAAAACGTCTCTTGTCACGTCATCATGTCCTGTGGCGTCATTTTTAGCAGCAGAAAATAAAACACATTTGATTTCTCAAACCTGCCATTCCGGACATTTCAGATTGAGCCAGATTTTCAGCAGCACGTAGGAATTGTACAATTCGAACACCTAAAACGAACGTTTCCATGTTTATTTTGTTTGAAAAAAGCAATAATAGAAAGAAAAATGAGAGCAACTGACATAGCCGGCGATGAGAAACGGCAGCAGGAATGTGAGTCCCTTGAACATCCACGAATGGAAACCATCTGCAACAGAATTAACAAAATGTCGTGACCAATGAAAGAAAATTCGTGAAAATCAGTGCTGTAGCTGAGCGGGGGTTGTACTTCAAACCTGCGTCAGCTATCCATCTATGTGTACAGAAAAAAATCGATAACCCCAAACCCAGATATCTACGTCTATCATGTCCGGACGTCAGCCAAAAAGTGTTGACTCTGGTGCCAAAATAGCCATTTGTGGCCAAAAACGTCAAATTTTTGAAACTCGCCAAAAAAACGAATCTATACTACTAAAACACGAAGACGTATGTATGTATGTGTGTATGTATGTGGCCCCCCTCCCTCGGAAGGGCGAACGGGTCAATTTTCACGGGCAGCTTTGGGGATGCTAACGGGTCTTCGGGGGGGGGGGGGGGGGGCACGGCACGGGCGCGGCGCTGTAGCCGGGCCGTAGGCACGGGTCCCAACTAGTATCTTCACAAATATGCATAAAATTGCCCTAAATTATTTTAGCATAATTTTCATTTATTTTTACAAGCCTAACTTTGACCGCTCGAACAATACCCTCCAAATCGGCATACCCGGCCAGCTGCCTATGTGCACCGAGCTGGACCCCTCCAGCTATGTCTACCACCCGGATTAAATGCATCACTGGCGAAAATGCTCAACAAAATCCACCAACCAATGGTAATGTCCATCACATGCCGCTCACCGAGGGCTCGCAGGCGTCTCAAGCAGCCGCGCTGGTACTGGCATTGCAACAGCTGCACCACCGATGTGTACAGGCAGAACACCTTCAAACTCACAAACAAAGGTTTATGGTCACAGACACTCCTCATAGTGGAGAGCTCCATAAAGTGGATGTTTTTCAACGTTATTTTGGACGCCGGTTTGCCGTTAACCTCGTATTTACCCCGAGCGAATATTTTTGATGCTGACAAAAAATGGCTGCTCCCGATCATGGCACCATACCGAGGACAGATTGTATATAATTAGCAGATTGCGGATGAATAATATAAAATCTCACTGGAAACAAAAGTCGACGTCAGACTTGGTGATCGAATGTGACCTTTCCTTGGTAGAGCGTGATTCTTGCATTAAGGATATTCAGAAATTTACTGGCGCCACCAAATTCGTCCAGCTTATCAGTTATTCACTTTATAGAGGAGAACATCTGTTACGCTGGACAAAATTAGTGGCACCATTAAATTTCTTAATATCCTCACTTTAGAAAAAAGTCAAGTGACCGAGGTAGATCACATCCGATCCGATCACCAAGTTTGTTTATCGCTCAAAATGAATGTCATACCACGAATTGTGTGCGAAACGCGTGATAGCACGGCCCGTCTGGCCATGTGACCACGACACAACAGATCACCGCAGACACGTAATGGTGCGTCAGCCACCAGCCTTTGATCCTGAAATGAAATTGTTGTTTTTTCTCTTCAGCTTTTGCAAAACAGAAAAAACAACAGATTAAAAAAATCGACGGGACCGACTTTGAGCCATTGATGATCAACACTGACTCGCGTACGGTCAGTGTGCAATAGTAGGCAACGAAAATGAAGTCGGTGACCGCGTCGAGAACACTGCAAAATTCACTTTTTTAATTTATTTTCTAGATTGTAGAAATTTACTGAGATGTGCTTGCGTTTGCAAGCCATTGAGCTGCTAAATTTGAACATCTGAAGGTAAACACGGTCGATTGTTGCGGCTTTGCGGCGTTGCGGATGAGGACCCGGATGCATTGTGACATATATAGTCTCCTGAGAGGGTCCGAAACTATATATGCAGCTTTAGACTACTCTATCATTATAAAAATTGCTAACATTTATAAAAAACTAAATAAAACACTGCTATACACTCCTTTTCCTGGAAATTTTGAGGTCGGATGGCCCTGGACAAAAAGGTAAGGACACTGGATGCGACCCCCACGTGGAAGCCACTCCCTCCAACGACATTACTGAATAAAACTGACCGAAACTGAAAGAAATAGCTGATTGTCAACAGCACAATCATCATCGTCGACATGGTGATCTTGAACTTTTCATACTCATCTTTGAATCGAAATCTGAAAAAATAAGTCATCAAGGTCGTGTAAATGCGCCTGTACTACATTTTCAAAAAAAACCAAAACTCTGAACTGAACTGACCTGTCATTCTTGCTGATAATGGACAAATTGAGAATATTCCCCAGAATCAGTGACAGGTACCAGCTGAAATATTGGTGGAACCAGAACAAATAGTTGGAGAGTCGAGTGGAAATGGAGATCAAAAAGAAGCGCACACGCACCCATTATCATCCTTTGGATTGTCTTGTGTGATTTCTTGCAAGCGAGTGCTGCAGTCATCAAAATCAACCGAGACGTCTTGCAACGCTGTATCATCCGGATGACGCTCTTTTAATCTGCGTGGAATAAATTCTTGTCATTATTGCATTTCGTGCGCAGCAGAGCACCAAGCTTAGGGCGGTGATCGGTGTTACCGCGTATGGGAGCGTACAGTGCGGCATTAGAAGTCGGGGAGGGTACTCGACACCCAACATCTAAAGCACAAGACATCTGAGAAAAACCCGACACCCAAACAAGAGGTCTAACAAATACCCACCTGGTTTTTGAACAAAAAAACAGACTGTCTGTAACCAACCACAGTGCAGTGCATTGTGCATAAAATACTGTGTATGCCCAACATTGGTTCGAGGTCCAGCGTCGGGGGCATGCGCAGCACTCCAGGTGGGTGGCCTAAACTCCAGTCTCAGTAATTTATTGAAACAAATGAAATTTACCTCTTCAACATGCCCTTGAAGTATGTCATCCGCTTGGTTTGCTGACGTGCAGCTTGTATATTTTCCTTTTGGAGCTTGTGAACTTCGTTCAGCTTGTTCATGCATGTTTCGTGGTTCGTCTGCAAAGAGAACAAAAGCTTTTAAAGCATGCATTGCACTTGCAGATCGCACATCGCATGATATGTTATTATACCCGAGTCAGCACAACAGCCAGAGCTTACGATGCGAAGGGGCCAGTGTGGTTCATGCCAGGCAAATTTTTAAAGTTTCCAGTTTCTGAAGCCACATTTCCGTTCAAACCCGTGATTTTTTATGATTCGGCGCTGAATTAAATCTTATTTGTGATTTTTAACGTGGAGCTGTCTTTGTGTGAAAACCGAGGTCAGTTTCTGCTTCTGGAACCCTGCAAAAACACCGTTTTTTGTGTGCTTGTGCTTTGGTCGACTTGTCCAGCATCCAGCACGTCTTTTCAGCAGGGTTTTGGGGAAGAATCCGATCTGGGGTGGTTGGGGAAGAAATTTTACCGACCTTCGGCCTGGAAAATATCGAAAAAAGTGGTTTTTTTCATTGAACATATTTTTCCGGAAAAAATACTTTTTGGCTCAAAAACTGGCCGCGACCGCCGATCTTCGGCTTCGGGGGCCGGGCGGGACGCGATTTTGGACATGGAAACCGGGCCGGAGTCTTGGTCACTCGGGCGTCAGGCCGGACCAGGTCAAGGTTACCCGGTCGATCCTAATCGCTGGCGGCAGGATCTGTTGCTAAACTTCATCATGACAAAAAGACAATCCAAAAAACATGAACAATAAAACAAACCTCTGTCTCATTAAAAGGCCCACTGTTGGTGCCCCACTGCCCCACCCCAAAAAGCCTAAAAGCCCCACCCCTTTTGCCCCACTCCCTAAAAGCCCCACCCCTGCTGCCCCACCACCAGTGCCCCACCGCCCTAAAAGCCCCACCCCTGGTGCCCCACCCCCTAAAAGCCCCACCATTGGTGCCCCACTGTCGAGGTGCCCCACCATGCCCCACTGTCCAGGTTCCCCACCATGCCCCACTGTCGAGGCGCCCCACCATGCCCCACTGTCGAGGTGCCCCACCATGCCCCACTGTTGAAGTGCCCCACCATGCACCACCATGCCCCACTGTCGAGGTGCCCCACCATGCCCCACTGCAGTGTAGTTCCTGGTCCGGAGGGGGAACAGACGTACCCTCCACTATTTTCGGAGGGGGAACAGACGTACCTACCTGGGGGGGAAGGGGGGGAAGTCCCAATTTGGGGGGGGGACGGAAAAAAGTCATTTTTTGAGGTCGAAAAATTGGACTATTTTTGCCTCTTTTTGCGAAAATCCCCTATAAAAAGAGTATTTTGGCGTTTTTTTGGAGGTTTCAGCTAATGTTTACCTATTTTTGGCCTAAAAATGCCTATTTTAGGCCTAAATTTGCCCATTTTAGGAAAAAATTGGGGGAGCAGACGTACCCGGAGGGGGAACAGTGGGGCAGGCGTACCTCGGAGGGGGAACAGACGTACCCGAGGGGGGTCCCCCCCCTCCCCCCCAGGAACTACACTGCCCCACTGTTCCCCACCATGCCCCACGGTCGAGGTGCCCCACCATGCCCCACTGTGCCCCACCATGCCCCACCGTGCCCCACTGTCGAGGTGCCCCATCATGCCCTACTGTCGAGGTGCCCCACAGTGCCCCAGGCCCCACCATACCCATACCCCACCGTGCATTTTGGGAAAAGCTAGTCCAGTTGCAAAATTGCTTTCCCTTTTTCTCAAGCTTAGGCTTAGGCTTGGGCTTAGGCTTAGGCTTAGGCCAAACCTTTAGCCAACCCGTGCCTTCTATCGCGAAATCGAAAATTCGCGTTTTCTCTCTGTCAAGGCGACTGGACTAGCTTTTCCCAACATGCCCCCACCATGTCCCACTGTGCCCCACCGTGCCCAACTGTCGAAGTGTCCCACCATGTCCCACTGTGCCCCACCATGATCCCAATGGGGCCCATTGGGTGGGGCCTGGTGGGGCACCTCGACAGTGGGGCATGGTGGGGCACCTCGACAGTGGGGCACGGTGGGGCATGGTGGGGCACCTCGACAGTGGGGCATGGTGGGGCACCTCGACAGCGGGGCACAGTGGGGCATGGTGGGGCACCTCGACAGTGGGACATGGTGGGGCACCTCGACAGTGGGGCACGGTGGGGGCATGGTGGGGCACCTCGACAGTGGGGCATGGTGGGGCACCTCGACAGTGGGACACGGTGGGGCATGGTGGGGCACCTCGACAGTGGGGCATGGTGGGGCACCTAGGCAGTGGGGCATGGTGGGGCACCTCGACAGTGGGGCACGGTGGGGCATGGTGGTGCATGGTGGTGGGGCTCCTCGACAGTGGGGCACAGTGGGGCATGCATGGTGGGGCACCCCGACAGTGGGGCACGCTGGGGCATGGTGGGGCACCTCTACAGTGGGGCACCAGGGGTGGGGCTTTTAGGGGGGAAGTAGTCGGGCAGTGGGGCACCAAGGGGTGGGGCCTTTAGGGGTTCGTGGTGGGACAATGGGGCACCAATGGTGGGGCTTTTAGGTGGTGGGGCACGAGGGGTGGGGCTTTTATGGAGTGGGGCAGTGGGGCACCGACAGTGGGCCTTTTAGGGAGACTGACAAACCTCGAGTGTTTCAAAATCCAGCTGGAATTTCTTCCATTCTTGAATCAAGGCGTTCAGCTCATCCGCTTCGCTTGGTTCCTCGGCCATTCTGGTGAACTTTCAGTCGATCCAACCACGTTGCTGATCCTCTTACTGGCTGGAGTTGTCGAGATCTTCCACTGAATTATTGGTGCGCGCGTCCGCGTACTGCACTGAAAGCACGGTATGCTGTGCCAGTGCTGGTAGTTTCTTTTTCATTGGGTATTGGTCGAGCGGTTGGCCTGGCCTGGTGAAGTGAACGACCATTGATTGAAGCCAGTCACTATTTCAGCTCGTCATACGCAGGGTTTCAATAAAAAATTTCTCACTTTTTAATGTTCAAAGGCATGTTTTTATGCGTTTTATTGCTCGCGATTCTCAAGAAATCACCTGCGGTGCTTATATTTCAGTTTGAAATGGTGTTGTGAAGGACGCATACAGTTCCCTCTTTGATTTGGTAAAAGGTCATCCAGGCTATTTGACCATTTAGCAAAACGGCTACGGGCTATTTTGCCATTTTGGACAGACTCGATGTGGGACAGACTTCGAAGTCGATCTTGTTGTCGATAGCGTTTACTACTAATACACATGGTGGTCATCCAACGCGTGGTAACCGAGACCGATACGTTCGAAGTGCAGCGTCAAGTTTGCCTGAATTACAAAGGTTGTCAGGGTATGTTTCTGGAGGATGCCATCTATTGTCCAGCCACGAACTCATGAGACGACTTTTTTTTAACTTGGCTTGTGCGGATCCAATAATGTTCCGGTTCCATGCATTTCGGAAATTAAAGAAAGAGAAACGCACGTATTTTTTAATAACACGCTCTCCACCTTGGTGCGTAAATTCCCTTTTGACTCCCAAAACATTTGCGTGTTGAACAACGTTGCTGTTCGCGTTAGCACGCAACAAATTGAGGTCAGCCAGGCATTTTGGGAAAAGCTAGTCCCGTTTCAAAATTGACTTCCCTTTTTCTCAGGCTTAGGCTTGGGCTTAGGCTTAGGCTTAGGCTTAGGCTTACTATTAGGCTTAGGCTTAGGCTTAGGCCAAACCTTGAGCCAACCCGTGCCTTCTATCGCGAAATCGAAAATTCGCGTTTTCTCTCTGTCAAGGCAACGGGACTAGCTTTTCCCAACATGCGTCAGCCAGCTGGAACCTTGTCATCATCTCCTTCGGCCAATCTCTTTCTTTTGTTTCCGAAAACACGTGTAACCGGACCGTTTTTCAATCTGGCTAAGCAAGCTTTGAAAAAGTGTCTCATGAGCTCGTGGTTGGACTATACGTCCCCTGGACGCTCATTTGGGACACGCACGCACAGGCATTCATTTGGCATTCTCCGATAACAACACGGAGTCGCATTTTGGGGAAAGCTAGTCCAGTTTCAAGATTGACTTCCCGTTTTCTCAGGCTTAAAGCGGGGGTCCAGGCAGTGGGGCACTGCGCCAAACTTGTTCAACTTTTCACAGGTTCTAGTCGACATTAACCCGAATACAATCCATGCACTACTTAGGCTAAGGCAAAACCCTAACACAATCCATGCACTCTATCGCAAAACCGATAATTTTGCGTTTTTCTCTCTCTGTCAAGGCAACTGGACCAGTTGTTCCCAATATGCCACGGAGACCATTAATCCAACCAATCCATGTGCACGACTGTACTCATCCTTGGCCGTTATAACAGCTGGTCATTTCGTTGACTACACACGCACGTATTTACTGTCAACTGCTGCATTCAATCAGCGTCGATCACCGTGATGCATCTATCCCGTACGATCGTCGTTCTCGTGCTCATGTTGTTGTGCTGCTGCTGTTTGTTGTTGTTGGTCTCGGCACGTTAGTGTGTGTGTGATGTGATGTGATGTTTAGGAGATTTTAATGGTTTTTTTAAAATTTATTGTCAATAACAAAATACGCAAAACAAAAGAAAATTTAAACGATGAATGTATTTTGCAGGCGACATGTACCCGTACGTGTGCCACAGGTGTGGCGCGAAATTCGCAAGCCTCCAAGACCTGCGACTTCACTTCCAGTTCATACACGTTGGCGGTTGAAGGACTGCGGATTGCTGAAACGAGACAGAAACTTAGGCAATGCGTTGTGAATTTTTTCACTTCGTTCTGAACTTCTATATGGATACACATTTTGTTTGACTGTATGTCTCGTGTGTGCTGTACAGTATACTGTATGTCCTACATTCCGTTTTTTACCCCTGATTTTTACTCTTGTGTGATGAACAATATCGCAGTCACTTTTCAGGTTGTCTGAGGTTTGACATCTTGCCGGCTGAATGGGGAAAACCTCAAGACAATTTTTGTGCAGAAACTACGGAATCTCATGGAAAGGTTCATTTCCATTGTTCACCCATCATTTTGTTGAAGTGTAAATGAGATACAGCTCCGAGTTAGGATATTGCCTGCAAGAAACAGCGTTGTTCAACTCGCGAAATCAAGAGAGTGACTTTCGGAATAATCGCCACCAAGTTTGGCTCTTCCGCCGGCATAATAGCTCACAAATTCGCTCTGACAAAAAAGTATACATTAGAGATACAAGCCCGCTCTCTTTGGGCCGCATCAACATTGGGTGGAATTTTCGAAACGGTGTAAAGGTCAGTTGGGCGTAAAGGTCGGCGTAAAGTTCGGTCGAAAGCTCGGTCGGCGTAGCTCGGTGTAAACGTGAAACATTGCCTATTATTAACGTTGAATGTTTCAAGTTTACACCGAGGTCTATCACACTGAGCTGTCGACCGAGCTTTCCACCGACCTCCACACCCAACTGACCTTTACACCGTTTCGAAAATATCACCCATTGAACGCAAGTCCATTGCATGGACTTGGCTTGGGAATGGGCAAATTTTGGTTTGTGATAGAATTGGCGCACTGGTTTCGAACAGCGTAAAAGTCGCTATCACAAACGAGCTCAACCAAAATTTGCCTGTGCCCAAGTCCACACCAATGGACTTGCCCTCAAAGTTAACACGGCGCTTTATATTCACCTTCAGGCCTTGCTAGTAAGATTCTCAAGGACTGACATTTTCTATCAGTATGGTGATTGGTGAATAATCTGCATGGTGACTGAAATTGTCGGATCCCAATCGCGCGAAAGCAAAAACGGTGCAGCTCCATTGCGGAACGTTCATGTTCGTGGGCATGATAAATCTGGGACAAAACACGTTGAGCAGCTTATTCCATTCCAGCGCGGTCGTGAAGTGCGACAAACTAAGCAAAGTTTCAGTCTTTATTCACAAACTTGCAATGAAAAATATTTCACTACATGAAGAGTGGTTCGTTGGGTGCCAATGGCACAGACTGGGGACAGAATTGTTGGTCGCCATGGTTTCACTATCGTGGTTCACAGATATGCGACGGCATGAGCGCGTCCTATGCTTATAAACGGGCGGTACTAAATTTCCCACTTTCCGATGCCCCACATCAAGACACCAACTCACAAACAATGACCGGGTTGATGTTCCACATATTTGTTGCCCTACACAAACAACAGCAACGAACCAGCCCGCGGACAGCACAACGCGTTCGCCCGTGGTGATGGTGACGTTCGACTTGCTATTGTCCGGCACACATTCACAATCGGATTCGGGGGGACATGATTGAAATGGGTTGCATCGGAAATAGAACCCGTAGTTCACCATCCAACGCCGGATCGCCATTACCGCACTGCGCTTCAAGGGACACTTTGGGGGGGGAATGTATGAAAACGACCCATTTCGAAGGAAGTCGGCCAAGACGTAGGGCCGGTCAAGACGTAGGGTTCGGCGACACGTAGGGTTGGACAAGACGTAGGGTACAAGCGGCAAGACGTAGGGTTCACTGGACAACACGTAGGGTTCACTGGTCAAGACGTAGGGTTCATGAAATGCAAAAAGTTTGAAAAGTGGTAGGAATCTGCTATGCATGGAGATGTATTGCCGTGGTTCAGTGCATGGCATTCACCCACTCTGTTTCAAGTCATATTGAGCATGGGATATGCACGATTGGACCGTTTTATCCGAAACATCGCAAGTTGTCAAAAATATGGCATATACCCCTTACAAGGTAAATGTTCAATTAGCAAGACGCAAGCTGAAATGAAGGTGGCACGAGCGTACCTTCACCGACTTCAACCATTCAGGTACCAAACAATTCCGGCTGCGATGCTGAACACATTGGTTGTACTCATTTCACGGTTGCTTAAAGTTTCGTTGGTCAAATGAGCGGTATACGCCCACGTGCACCTGCCATGGTACATACATACGTATACATATACGTATGTACGTCGACTATATAAGAATTCGTCAAATCAATCCTGATTTTCACATTCAGTCATTCTTAACCACTGCGCTATTTATGATTCTCACAAAACATTTTCAGCTGAAAATAATCTCGCAGATCAACCACGTTGCCGCACGTCTGAAACATTCTCTTTACTACATGCTTTGTGTGCGATCACGCAACGCAACGTCATTGCCCCGTCACTTTCCCTCTTTACGATCCAGGAAAAAAATTTGACCAATTCTTATAAAGTCATTGTGCGACCAATACTCTACCTGATGGGTTTTTTTGAAAAAATAGAAAAAATATGATTTTCGATTTTAGGCCTAAAAATTTAAAATTTAGGTTTACATTTAGGTAAAAATTTACATTTTGTTTTTTATCTATGTTTTCCGTGTTAGCGCCACACCAACCAACATTTCGAAGTTTTGGTGATCGCGCGCATGATGACAATTTCCAACTTGCTGCCGCTAATACACGTGTCGATAAGCTGCGATCAGCATGGGGTCTCGCAACAATCTCGCTTGCGGTGGGTTGCGGTATTCGGGGGGCTGAGTGACAACCTCCCGTAGACTGCCTTTATGTATCAATAAGTGGAGCATTCGTGTAACTGCAAGCATTGCAGGCAAACCCTTTTGTCGCAACTACAAGTGTTTAGGTAAAGGCAGTCTACGGGAGGTTGTCACTCAGCCCCCCGAATACCGCAACCCACCGCAAGCGAGATTGTTGCGAGACCCCATGCTGATCGCAGCTTATCGACACGTGTATTAGCGGCAGCAAGTTGGAAATTGTCATCATGCGCGCGATCACCAAAACTTCGAAATGTTGGTTGGTGTGGCGCTAACACGGAAAACATAGATAAAAAACAAAATGTAAATTTTTACCTAAATGTAAACCTAAATTTTAAATTTTTAGGCCTAAAATCGAAAATCATATTTTTTCTATTTTTTCAAAAAAACCCATCAGGTAGAGTATTGGTCGCACAATGACTTTATAAGAATTGGTCAAATTTTTTTCCTGGATAAAGAGGGAAAGTGACGGGGCAATGACGTTTGCATAATGGCACGCAAAGCATGTAGTAAAGAGAATGTTTCAGACGTGCGGCAACGTGGTTGATCTGCGAGATTATTTTCAGCTGAAAATGTTTTGTGAGAATCATAAATAGCGCAGTGGTTAAGAATGACTGAATGTGAAAATCAGGATTGATTTGACGAATTCTTATATAGTCATTGTGCGACCAATACCCTGTGGGGTCAGATTTTGCCAGAAAAAAACGTGCCGGGAAGACTCATTATAAATAAAACGGATTAAACGGATTAACCGGATTAAACGGATTTTTGCGTGCTGGGGGGAAGACTCATTATTTCTTTGAAAATAAAACGGATTAAACGGAATCCAGCCGGAACTTGGTCCTGAACCAATGTTTGGGCTCAGGCTTGAGCTCAGGCTTAAGCCTAGGCTTACGCTCACGTTTAGGCATATACGTTGGTTTCAGTCTTGGCTTAGGCTTAAACTTAGGCTTAGGCTTAGGCTGAATACACACCGGGCACATACAACCAGGGTTGGACAAAAAAACGACGGCGTTTTTTCTTTAAAAAAACGACGTTTTTTTAAAAAAAACGCCTGTGTCGTTTTTCGTTTTTTTTTAAATCCTGAATTTCCTTGATTTTCCCTGATTTTTCAGGGAAAGTACCCTGATTATCAAGGAAAATCAATTTTTTGTCCCATTTTTTTCAAAAAATTTTCGACCAATTTTTACTTTGTCGAGATACGTCGATATACGGAGTTTGACTTTCAGTGATGACCCCGGCCAAAGTTGATCCCGGGTCTGATACGGGATCTTAGCAACTCGCTGGAAAATTGTTGAAACCCGTTTATTTTGCCTCAGAACACATAGAATTACTTCATTTAACCACGTTTTCTTCCCAACATGAGCGTTTTCCAATTTTCTGGGGGCATATTTTGGTCATCTGGGCGTTTTAAAAAAAACGTTTTTTTAAAAAACATTTTAAAAAAAAACGATTTTTTGAAAAAAAAACGTTTTTTGCCCAACCCTGCATACAACATGCATAATGAGTCTTCCTGGGAAACGGCCCTGGAGGGAACACTCATTACGGGGATTCCGTTTAATCCGTTTTATTTTCAAAGAAATAATAAGTCTTCCCGCCAGAGCCTCGGTTGATGGAAGACTCATTACTATTGTAATCAGTTTATCCTGCAGAGGCTCTGGCGGGAAGACTCATTATTTCTTTGAAAATAAAACGGATTAAACGGAATCCCCGTAATGAGTTTTCCCCCAGGGCCGTTTCCCAGGAAGACTCATTATGCATGTTGTATGTGCCCGGCGTGTATTCAGCCCAAGCCTAAGCCTAAGTTTAAGCCTGAGCCAAGACTGAAGCCAACATATATGCCTAAACGTGAGCGTAAGCCTAAGCCTAAGCCTGAACTCAAGCCTGAGCCCAAACATTGGTTCAGGACCAAGTTCCAGCTGGATTCCGTTTAATCCGTTTTATTTTCAAAGAAATAATGAGTCTTCCCCCCAGCACGCAAAAATCCGTTTAATCCGGTTAATCCGTTTAATCCGTTTTATTTATAATGAGTCTTCCCGGCACGAGATCGGCACAGGTCTGTATCGAAGTACCACATCACCGTTGTGACCGGGCTCGGACCGCAAGCGTAGCAGAGATTGATCAAGCAAGGACAAGAAGGATCGCTCGGTCCGACTGACCAAAACTGTAGGTGTTTCGCCCGGTCCGACTGACCAAAACTCTAGGTGTTTCGCCCTTCGGAATTCCTTTAGTGCTGGTATTTATTTGAAAAAAAAACGGTTTTTTCCAACAATATAAATTACTGACCCACTGGGCACTATGCCACGACGAAAAGGACCCACTTGTCCGGATACTGGGCCTATCAGAGGACCTCTGGAACAGGCTACCAGAGGGCGTCGTCTCTGCTGCCTCAATTGCGGCCTTTAAAACTAAACTAAACTCACGTGGTCGAGACGTAGTTTCTTGCCACATTATCTCAAAATTTTCAGCCGTCGTTGACTGATCTCCTCAGTCACTGCTGGGTTGCTGCTTTCAGATCATCATCAATATTTAAAATCGTATCCTCGTTCTCGTCATCCGTTGCTGAGTTTGCCGTTGTTTGTGTGTTGTTTGTGCTAGTGTGGCTCGTTTGGTTGGTGTCATCTCACCGGTGCGTTTCCATTGTCGTTTACCGTAAAAACCTAAATACAGCCCCCCCCCGGAATACAGCCCCCCCCCGTAATACAGCCCCCCAAAAAGGGGTCAGTGAATTAATAGAGCCCCCCGGAATAGAGCCCCCCCCCTAAGTAACATCCCCTATACTGTAGTGTATTAAGGCTTGATAGTGGTATACAGGTACATTTATGCATGTTTGTTGTTCGTTCAGAGCACATAATACGCCTCCTATTGACGAATAGACACGAATAAATGCGATTACAAGCGAAAAAACATCCTTTCAACCCCCTTTTTAGGGGTTTTTGGGGGGTATTTGTGGGAACAATTTTTCAGGTTCGGGTCAGTGAATTAATAGAGGCCCCCCCGGAATAGAGCCCCCCCCGTAATAAAGCCCCCCCAAAATGGGGTCAGTGAGTTAATAGAGCCCCCTTTCTATTTAGGTTTTTACGGTATTCATTCATGTTCACATTCTTTGTTATTAACACTGTTCTATCTTAAGGGTTTTTCCGGATCTTGTGAAGGTCTTCGCGTAAGCTTGCAGATAAAATTTGAATTTGAAAAAAACAGCTGTATCTCTCGTGAAGCGACGCGTGCTCGCTCGGTCGGGTGGATTTCTTTCCGTATACCGTAAAACCTAAAATACAAGGGGGGCTGTATTTTTTCACTGACCCCTTTTAGGGGGGCTGTATTTTTGGGGGCTCTATTTTGGGGGGGGGCTGTATTTTTTCGCTGCCCAAAATCTCAAAAAATGGTCCAAAAAATACCCCTAAAATGGAGTTCGGTCAGGGTCTTACTGGTCATTATTGAGTGTTTTTAGTTGCAGATCTTCCATAAAAGGCTTTACGTAATCGTATACTCAACCACAAACGTTGTACACAAGGTGTCTTATACAAGAACTTGACTTTTTACGACCCCCAAGTGCTGGGGAATTCCAAGTTGGGGGGGGCTGTATTTTTGGGGCGCTCTATTGTTTCACTGACCCCTTTTAGGGGGGCTGTATTTTTTTTTGGGGGGGGGGGGCTCTATTTTAGGGAATACGGTAATTAGTCGCTAATTACCGTAAAAACCTAAATACAGCCCCCCGGAATAGAGCCCTCCGTAATACAGCCCCCCCAAAAAGGGGTCAGTGAATTAATAGAGCCCCCCCGGAATAGAGCCCCCCTAAAGTAACATCCCCTATACAGTAGTGTATTAAGAGGCTTGATAGTGGTGCACAGGTACACTTATGCACGAATCCCCCCCCCCATCCCCCCCCCAGCCACTACAGTGGTTCCCACTACATTGCCTCCGGTGGTGGCCGTATTTTGGGTTTGACGGTGTTTATTCACTGCCCAAGGGTATCTTGCACTTGCATCACTTGGCCTTGGCCAGCTGGTTTGGCCAAGGCATAGATAAACAAGAGAAAGTCAAATCATAATCACCAACAACCAGAATTAACGAGCGATGACGACCACTGCTGCCGCCTCGCACAGTACTTCGTCTTCAGTCATGCTGGACACATCGGCCGCACTCGATTTGCTGCTCAAACAGTTGGCTCAATCGAACGAGAATGAAAGTGGCCGCGCGACAACATCGAATCCGTTCGTTTATTTTTTTCGTTGTGTATTTAGTGACCAGGCAGTGAAAAAAACCGTTTTTTCCGATGCCGGATAAATTTGCAAGATATGTAGCCAGAGGTCGCAATCGGGCCGGGTTTGGCCGGCCCGGCCCGACCCGTACCCCCAAATCTTCGGCCCGGCCCGGCCCGAATTTTTGGCTCAGATTTTAACCCAATTTTTGTCATAATTTTTGCGATTTTTGAATCTGTTTTTTTTGGTTGAAAATTCATTGTTTTCCATGAAAAAGTTGCCAGATAGACAATACCAATGGTGTGGCTGGGGGGTGGGGGTCCCCCCTAGGTACAGTAGGTAGGTAGGTAAGGTAGATGACGCGCCATCCTGATACAGTAGGTAGGTAGGTCGCCGCCCCCCGGCTGGTACAGTAGGTTGCTATTTTTGGCTCAAAATGGTATAAGATCGATATTTTTCACTCCAAATAATCGAAAAATCGCGAGGGTTTTAGAGCACATTTTCATTTAAATTTAGACATAAATTTTGTTCCCCCCCCAAGCTCGGCCGGTACAATAGGTAGGTTGATTGCAGACCTTTCTGGTGGTACAGTAGGTTGATTGCACGCCTGGGTAGCCACACCACTGGACAATACTGATCACTTACTTGCCAAATCCGTCAGAAATTTTAGTATTTTTGACAAAAAACCCCTACTTTTTCAGTAAAATAAGTCACTTCAGAAGCTTCGGGCCGGGGTGCCCGGCCCGGCCCGGCCCGACCCTCCAAATCTCCGGCCCGGCCCGGCCCGAGCCAAAAGCCCAAAATCGCGGCCCGGCCCGACCTCGGGCCGGCCCGATTGCGACCTCTGTATGTAGCTGACCCGAAGAATTATCGGTAATGTATTTTTGGAAAAAAACCCTTTTTTTTCCAAATATTTTTCCAGTACTTAAGGATACCCATGGTCCAAAAACGCCTATTTTGAAGAAAATTTTGTCGGGAAATGGCCTGAAACGGGCTAAAAATACACTTGAAGATTAAAAAGTGCTCATTTAGAACTGTTTAGCGTCGATTTACATTGGTTTTGACAACATCCTTTCTCAATCTTTGAAAATTTCTCGGAAATTTTTGGGAAAAAAATCGTTTTTTTTTCAAAAAGTTGCCACTTGGAAAAATTTCCGGAAAAATAAAAACGTATTTTTCCGGGCCTCGGAAAAAAACGGTTTTTTTGGTTTTTTCGGAAAAAGCGGTTTTTTCCGGCCCGCAGATATACCAGGGGGGTTGCCCCCTAAAATAAAAAATCTCGGATACCCAGGGGGTTGTTCAAAAAAGGTCAATTTTTTAGAGGAAAATTGAGCAAAATCGGTGTTGAAAGCGCAAAAAATGGTCATTTTGGGGGTTATGCTTGCGCCAGCAAGCGATTTAGCATTTTGCAGGTAAAAATGGGCGCTTTTCACGGTTTTCGGAAAAATTTTACGGGTAGGATACCCCTGGACAAAAAGTCAGGATACCGGATACCCCTGGGGGAAAAATCAAGATACCGGATACCGGACACTGGGGGGGGTAACCCCTCCCTTCCCCACAACGACACCACTGGTCAAAAGACTAAATCGGTTTCAAAACGACTGCTTTTTACGCTTCCAGCTTCCAGTGCATTGCAGACCATTTCTCAACAAAATACGCGTTGTTGGACAATGGGTATCCTTAAGTACTGGAAAAATATTTGGAAAAATACGTAAATGTAAGACAAACGATTGCTGCAGGAACAATAATGGTGTTTCTGCGAATGAAACGGTGACGTTGAGCTCCGATGAATCATTGCTGTCGACGCGACCGCCCTCCTCGCGTCTCGCTGTGCATCACGATCAATTGCTGCAAGCGGGCAGAAGTGAGCTGGTATTTTTTTTTATTCGTGGCTTGTCTTATCTGCACTTGCGGAGAAACAGGTTTTTTTAATATTTTTGGAAAGATTTCCGAAAACAAATACAAGATGGAAACGATAAAGACTCTTTGTATCTGGGGAACAGAAGGTATCGGGTATCGGCATTTTTTCGGATACCGGGTGGTACCCGCCTCACTACTTCGTATTTTTCCAATGAACGTGCAATAATCTTCATTCTCAGGTGATCATCGCACCGTGTTGCCGACTGTTCGAATCGATGCGAATGACGAAGCAGCTGGACACAATTGCAAACAACTGGTGCTGCTGCCGAATGCACCTGGTCAACGAATTACTGACGAATTGGTGGTGGAGAAAATGGTGGGTTCGTGGATGGAGGGACAGAGTGAGCGGCGCGGGAGGGCAGTAGTGCCTCCCCACTCGTGAAGCAAAGTAAAGGCAGACTGCGCGAGCCCAATTTCCGAGGTGCTGGCTGTGTTGACAAAACGAATAAAAAGAGAAAACCCGCATGGACCGCGTTGTATTCTACAACGTGTAACATTTCCCAAATCAGCAGCCTATGAATGTTTCACTAATCTGCCACCTCCAAAATCGGACTCGTGTTGGCGTAGTATTGCTATTATATATCTCGGTTTCGTCAACACCTAGAAATATGATCTCCAAATTCATCTATCTATCGTGTATCGTTAACGTCCCAGAATTGCACACTTTTTGTCCCTGACCCACTAAAATATCATTTTTTTCACGAACTAGGTCATCACATTAACATTTGTTGACCGTCGATCCCCAGATTTTGACCTTATTTTGATCTTACTAAATGCACTAGTTGAAGATTAGTTACTGCAAATGCTGACTCAAAGTGCGCGATGAGCTCGCATTACACAAATCAGATGAAAGTAACGACATCAAACTTAGTATCGTGCTCTGAAAATGCATCAAAAATTTCACACCGCTCATGTGAAACAGCCAGACACAGTTGCCGTGCTCGGAAAAAAGATCGCCAAAAACTTCCATGTACACAGGTTCGGAACGCGTACGTGCAAGTGAACCAAGTTCGAAGCGGTTGGCACCCGTTGGCTGATGAGACTCGTGTGAATGTCGATCATATGGCAATGGACGACTATTTGGAACAAGTGCTCAATCGGCAGCCGATAAAAAAGCGCAGTCATCGATTCAAAAGTCGCATACCGAACGACCGGTGTGATACGGACTTGGACTTAAGGGCCTCTTGTGTCCCAGTTCGAAGTGTACAAACACGGTCCGCAGCCAAACGGCATTGTTGAGCTTCGGCTTCTCTCTATCCGCTGTCCTCGTTGCATTTGTACTTTTTTCATGATGTTGTGTTGTGCAAGATGCTGCTCTTGCCCGTAGTTACTCTGAATCGCTTTACTGTTGTGGTTTTTTGTACAGGTACTCATCAATTTAATTCGTGTTCAGCAGCACTGTTGTACTACCATTTTTGGAGTGAAGTTCGTTTTGTAACATTTCGCAATTTTACATAGCCGCGAGCGTAATTTAGCAATCAATTGCTACTTCGATTCATTGTTTTCACTGAACTATGCATTTTTGGTGAACGTTTTTGCCAGTCAATCTGATCACCGTTTATATTTTTTGTCGGTTTATGTTTTTCCTTGTTTTCCGGTCATGATTCCATTGTGCTATGATACGCTTTGCTGTGCAACGGGTATTCTGCCACACAATTAATACAAGTCGGTTGGTTTTGTTTTGTTGTTTTGAGTGGTTTATTGACTATTACTTTTTGTCGGAAATAAAAAAAGAGCTCGGTGCAGTGCAAGTCATGAATGGATAGATTTGCGAGTTTTTCAAGGTTGCACTGCCCATCTGACACTGTCAGTCAGCCACCGATATTTGATTTTGATGGCAACAAATTTGTTGTATTCAGCCAATT